>CALYLW010001720.1:23507-111416 GCA_944989445.1 Ampullaceana balthica | reverse complement strand
CGCAACAGCGTAATGACCATGGCATATTCAATTCGCCGCCCAACTTAATTAATTGCTTATAGGTTCACTTGTATTGAGTTTAATATGCTTATGTTTATAAGTCCGGTAGAAAGGTTTAAATTGTAAATTTATAGAGCGTATGTAATAAAAAAAACACAGCATTGGTCGTAGGCTTTTATATGCATGTAATATTCATTGATGATTAACTTTAATAATTAAATTTAAGGGATTGAGCAAATAAAATAAGCAAGAAAAATTAATATAGAACACGCAACAAATTTTAAGAAAAACAAACGTATAGTTCCTCTAAATTACGATTAAGCTTTTTTGACTTGGGCAATTTCTTTTATTTGTTTAAATTAAAATTTGAGTCATTAGAAACAACATAATAAAACTCTTAATTTAAAAATAAATACCATACATCGTGTGACAAATGTAATGAAATAGTGTTAACGGATCTATAATATCAAGAAAGTATTTGTATAAAAGGCCACTGTTTTGTACCGCAAGGCCAAAACAAATATGAATGTTATTATAATAAAATTACACTGCTCACTTTTAGATGCGTACACGAAAAGGTGCGCACCATAATTTGACAATAAAAGATTTTTGAAAGCGCACAGCTAAAAATAAAGTATTGTAAAAAAATAACGCACCAAAATGAACTCGTTTTGAATGCCCGCATGAAGCTGTTCAATATCGAAATGAGAATTTATTTTGTCTTTATTTGGCTCTACATTTTCTGATTATGGGCCCCCTTACCCTAGGGGTGGTCACCTGGGGTTGAAACATAGCCTACGACCTGTCTAGGGTCGAATGAGAGCCCCATGCAAAATTTCAGCATCCTGGGTCCGACGGTGTGGATTTCCATTGGTAACAAACAAACACACAAACAAACAAACACACAAACTTTCATCTTTATATATTAGATTTCATTTCTTTTACAAACGTTTAGTTGATCGATTAGTTAAAATTCAAACATAACGGAGCAATAAAAGGTAAGCCCAATAAAATGAATGATAATTAGTTGGCGTAAAGTACTTTACCAATATAATTCATTAAAATAATAATAATTGTTAAAATTCCTCTTGCTAAAGTGGCTAAAGGCTAAAGCCACTAAAGGCCTTGGTCTTGTACTTTACGCAATCGTAAATTATCAAATCAAATACCAGTAAATTTGACAAAACGGAAAACAAAAATTTTACCGTAATGTATGTTTCTGCTTTTCACAATTCATGAAGGAATTGCTAGTTTTCTTTAAATTTAGTATCTTTTTATCTTCCTATTTTTCAGTAGTTTCAGATATTAATTATTAATCAATTTTTTGAAACCCTCAAGTCCTCAATTTTTAGAATGTCATATAGTAGGTTGTGTATGATATAAGATAGGCAAAGGCAAGCGGCTATTTCTTTTTTTTTAAATATCTCCAATTTAAAAATTGATGCATTTTCTGTTATTCCAGAAATGTAATTGATTCTTAATCGTGGAGCTGTACCTAATATAGATCAATGACGTTAATTTTTCTTATCTCATCTGTTATAGACACTTCTTCTATACAAAAGATTATTGTGTCCTTAATGCTTGTCCATTGTCCATGGTTTATTTTTAGCATTTTATTCGAGTTTTAAATGTTGTGCGAGAGGGGGGGGGGTGGAGAAAGGGAGAGAGAACTTTAAAAAAAAATAGAGATAGTGGATTGTGGGTAAAAACGTGGGGTGGGTGTTTGGTATAAAAATTAAAGATTTCTAATTTAGAAAGCGAAAGAGAGATCTATAAGTGAGAGAATGAGTGGATAAAAACGTGGGGTGGGTGTTTGGTATAAAAATTAAAGATTTCTAATTTAGAAAGCGAAAGAGAGATCTATAAGTGAATGAGTGAACCGCATATGTTAAACCTCATAAGCGCCCGCCCCACGTTTTTAGTCATATTAAATCGAAGGACTTGAACTAATAAGTTTTAAATTATTTCCTTCTTTTTAGTCCGCTTATAAAAACGTGGTTTTTAAATATCTTTTTTTTTACTTCTATTTATTTAACGATAGTCATTCATCAACATTTTTATTGTGGCTTTAACGTGAGCTAGATCCCACGCCCTTCAGCTTGCGAGGCGAGCGCGCTATTGACTTCGCTATTCAGCCGCCAGAGAGGATTGTGGTAGGCCTAATTATTAGGGGCGTCCAAACTTTTTGCAAAGAGAGCCGTATTTCATGAAGTAAAAGCATGCGCGGTTCGGATTAAGATAATATACGAAAATGACATACTTTAAGTTTAAGAATGACTTTTCAAATAAGTTTGTTTGTTTCATTAATTTTTATGTCAATTTTAAAAGAGTGATATTTTGTGGAGAAAAAAAAATCTTAAATTCCATCATTATAAAATTTTTAAAATTTACAGTCGGACCTCGCTAAATCGAACTCAATGGGACCCGGCAAAAAATCGACTTACAGAGTTTTCGAGTTAGGGAAAATGCCGTAATAGGCGCAGGCTAATCAAGGACAATGTTTTTCCGGCTTAATTATTGTATTATAACCGTTTATTATATTATCGTTTTATACGTATGTATGTAGTACGGTACTGTACTATCGAAAAGTACAATCAAACAGCTTACCTCTGCCTTTAGAGAAAAATGTCTGTTAACTTCGTTTGGCGTCAATGTGAGAGGAGACACCCCCCCCCCACACACACACAATGCATTTTTAGTTTATCCTTATATGAGGTATGTAATTCATATTCACGGTTTGTTATTGTTTTTTTTTCCATGGTGAAAGTTTTAGTTGACGCGTTGAGGCGACCCATCTTAGCACCGGGGCACTTTTGTTTACATTTTACGTGTCACGCTGAGCTCGGTCAAGCGAATCGGTGACCAGACTTTTCCCCTCTCACCCTCAGGGTTATGAAGCAAACTTGAGTTAAGACAGATTCAGTCTGTAAATGTTTGAAAATAATCAATACTGTTAGTTATGTCTCATATATAAGGGGTTTATAGTCAAAAACTTTGTTTTTACGGGTTTGTTTTTTAAATCCCTTATATTAACTTCACCGCCGTCTCTCTCTGTCTGTCTGTCGTCATCTCATGGGCGGGCGGGCGGAAAAACAAAAGTCGAAAATGACCCACTTCCAGTGATCCGATCGAGCTGAAATTTGGCACACGGACCCGTCTCACCTAACAATGCATCGTATTAAAATTTCAGATCGATCGATTGTACCGTAATTAAATTAATGCATTTTTAGTTTTTCCTTATATAACGTATGTAATTCAAATTCACGGTTTGTTATTGTTTTTTTCCCACGTGAAAGTTTGAGTTGACGCTTTGAGGCGACCCATTGAAGCACAGGGGTGCTTTTGTTTACATTTTACGCGTCACGCTGAGCTCGATCAAGCGAATCGGTGACCAGACTTTTCCCCTCTCCCCCTCCCACCCACCCCTCCCCCCCCAGGGTTATGAAGCAAAGTTGAGTTAAGACAGATTCAGTCTGTAAATGCTTGTCGCGTTTAACAATAATCAATACTGTTAGTTATGTCTCATATATAAGGGATTTATAGTCAAAAACTTTGTTTTTACGGGTTTGTTTTATTAGATATCCGATTGAACCGGTCCGTTTTTTAAAAAAGTTTAACCGGCCTTCAAAAAACGAAATGTGTTTACATCCTAAGATTATACATCATTTTAATGCATACGAATTAAGAATTGACTTTTAATCATCACGGTTAACTTCTTTGTTTTTAAAGAAAAATATATAAAATTCATATTTTTAAAATTTATTTTTAAAAACCCCTCAATTGACTGTCGGGCGGGACAGAAAGAGGTAGGCGAACAGGGGTAAATTACCCCATCTGGGGTCAAAGGAATTCTTGGGGGTAATGCAGACTCATTTGGGACATATAACATCCACTAGATATATTAAAATACGTCATGTGTACCTGTTGAGGACTGATGTCTATATGGTAATTAGACACCGAGTACCTAGGCTCTAGTTGTCTAGGAGTAATATTCATTAATGGCTCTAGCCCCCAGTGTTAAGTATTAATACCTATCTTGAACTGCAATACTTAAACACATAAATGACACTTAACAGTTTAACAGCACTGTGTACAACAGAGAGAAATATTTATTTACATAAATAAAATATATATATACAAAATGAATAGGGTATAAAATATGTAAAATGTAGACAATAATAATTCAGTTACAAAATATCTAAAATAAAGGTACGTTCACAATTGGATACTACATCCCTTGATTCGGCTCAGCTCCGCTATATATCTGCCGACCTCACACACTGTCTCAGGTAACGGGATCAGTCAGTGTTCCGCCTCACTGGTCAGGGATGCTTAACCCACACATCGTCTGATAGGCCGATCAACACCACGCCCCTCAGTTACTCAATGACTGACAGCTGGCTCCAATGTTTCTAACAGTATCTTCTCGTCCGGCTCAGGGTCGTCTTCCCACTTTTGCCTAGCACGTCTGGTACTCAGCTCTAGGCTAGCTTGCCTAACCGCTATTCTCCGCTATGACCTACTATACTAGCTGGGAACAAACTTCTCAGCTAGGCTCCTCTAATCGAACAGTCTAACACCTCAGAACTCAATCTTATGGTGGTCTGTGACTGTGATCTTCTGAGAGAGAGAGCACGCCTTAGGGTTTTGCTGGGGTATATATTGGGCTGCTCACCGCGTGGGTGGCGACCCGCTGTCCTAGATTCCGAGCCGTTATTATTGGCTATTCAACTGGGTGGCATGGGTCAGCGTGCAACTCTTAATTTGATTGGTCAGCCCTCATGTACCAATTCCTTTGCACGTGCTCGCATGCATACATTCAGGCGTCATCAGGCACCTGACACGTGATCACATGTGACTTAAGTAGTTGTAGCGTCCTAATAAATTATCCATGACTCATCAGATTATTCCAAAATCTTTGTCCACTCAAGGTCAGCGTCTAAACCCCTATCCCCCAATGGTTCTAAACTGAATGAGATTCTCAAACCATTATTAAGGTACTTAACAGTACCGTAATTTGTACTTGAACGCTTCGAACATATGCCTACTATTGAACCGGTTACTTCCAGAAAATGCATTTTTAAAAATTTGACAACTATGTAGATTTCTTACCTACGTACTATATGAAGACACCTAAGCCTAAATCCACCCTACTTTCATTTATATTGACACGAGTGACAATAATCTTAATCCACATGACTTTAGTGTATCAAGTATCCTTTCTGTGATATTTAAAATTAAGGCCTTAAAACTGAGCTAAGAAGAAAAGTTGTTTTGTACAGTGCTACACTCGAATTGCGATGTCAAGAATTGATGCATTCAATAAAGTTAATGAATACTATTATATCTAGAATGGCCAGGGGCGTTAAACCAAAAAAAAACAATCGAACAATTATATCAAACTTAAAACGTTTATAATTGTATCAAATAGACAAAAAAAAGTAAAAAATTATAATAATAATAATTATAAATAAATAAAAAATAAAATAATAAATGGATATTCCGCGTCGTTTTGACTTAAAATATCTACACATAATCATATTCATATCATTTATTTAGACACTTATCATGCTTGTAAAACTCACCAGTCGCATTTTAGGGGGGGGCGCGCTAACGACGCTCCCCCAAATCCCCGCCCGAGTCATGTGGGCAGGATCTCGAGTCGTGGTAACGCACACATAAACTTGTATATTTTGGGGTAAGGGGCAAAAATGTTCGCCGACTCCTGCCTTAAAAACGGAGCTGCGGTCAACATCAAACAACAGAGGGTAACAATTTTATACGTTCTCTTGTGGGTTCTCAACCTTAAAGGATTATAATTAGATTTAATGTTCATTTCTTCATAACTTACGCCAACCGGCGTCTGATGCCCTATGGACCGGCACTTTGAGAAGCACTGATGGTTTTTAAAAAAAATATATTAAAAAATAAAAAAGTCATTAAATAAATTGTAAGCCACCAAATCTTACAGTGGAAGTTTTATTTAAAGTTACCCTTTTGATGTGACGTCACATTTCTTCAACCCCCTCCCTCCCACTCGTCACGCATCGTTACAAAAGTGTGACCCCCCTCCCCCCTAGGTGCGTGACGTCATTTATGGACGGCCCCTTATCAAACAATGTTGAGCCAATAATCTCTCGTTTTAAAGAATTTCTTTTGATTTCATTAACTGCTCTAATGACATAATCATAATCTAGTGATCCATGCAAACTGTCACTAAGAATTTTTACGAATAAATGATGTCGATGAATGAAACCTTGTTTTAAATATGCCATTAAAGTCAAGGGTATAGCTTTAACTTAAAAAAAACCCTTTTAATTCAGTAAATAACGTTTAACCTTTCATATCTGTTTCTAAACATTAAGCCATACTTCAAATATTCAACAACACTGCATGTATTGTCGTTTTTTTCATTCGGCTCACTCATACTCATAGTCTTATCTGTTGTAACAAACCACTGATAATAATTATTAACTTTTTCAATTGAATGCTTCAGTAAAGCCCTTATGAAAAAAAAATTGATGAAATCATACAATTTTTAAAAATATAACTTCCCGACACATTGAAAATCACCTAACCTTGCAACCCTTGTAGATTAACGTTAAAAAATTGTATTTTTCTGACCTACTTGTAGGAATTTTGCGTTTCTTACACATCAAAACTTGATCTTTCAATAAACCAAGTATTTTGATTGTTTTGTGTCCCATAACCTTGGGGTCGTAGGGGGTCCTAATGTTTCCATTAGAACTTTCCCCGGGCTTGGTAGACTTGAAGGCGCCCATCTCCTCTCCAAGTCAGCGTTGAACTTTTTAGCGATAGTCATATATCAATCTTTAGGTGACCCGTCAAAATGTTGCTTAACGTGGGCTAAATCCCTCACACCTCAGCTTGTGAGGCGAGCGCACTTCTGATTTCGCTATTGGTTATAGCTGCGAAAATTACCATAAGTCTACTTCCCTTTCAAGGTAAAACAACATTGAATTCCATGACTGATAGCACATAAGATGGTCTTTAATTAGTAGAAAAGCATTTAGATAGTATTTTATTTGTTGTTTATTTATTTTAATTTCCATAATTATAAAAATACACTCAATTGTATTATATTATATTAAATCGTGCGCGGATCCCCTGACATTGTTCAGGGACCCCCAAATCAATTTTAATTTTCCACGGACCCTCTGATTCTGAATGGTACCGGGACCCCTGGGGTCCGTAGGAACCCCTTTGGGAACCACTGGTCTACATAGTCATGGGGCAGGGGGGTTAAAATTTAAAAATTCGAATTTTTCCTTTCACTTTCATAGTACGTGTTGACTATAACTATATCACTAGATGGCTAAACAAGCGTTTTAATATAATAAATTATCATTGTAAAACTTACTTTGGAAAATATAATTAAATCCACAACAAAAGAGAAAATATGCCCCTAGCCTATACATTGTGGTGGCCATTGGCGCAACCTTATTAAAATAGCGTTATCCCAGACACTTTGTTGAAAAGTGAAACAAACTTTGATTTAGACATTTAGAGAAGCTTTAACTTTATAATTAAAAATATGAATGTAGTCATGCAGTGTAGTGTACATAATTAGTAATATTAGGCCTATTTACGGTATACACATGATGTAGTCTATGTAGTAGAGTAGAAGATAACGACCCATTGTCCATAACACATTTGAGGGAAATTATTTTCCACAAAAGTAAAAAACAGTTTGTCAAATCATTTTTTTTTAACTAACAGTTGACACTTGTTGTTCAAGTTCAAGTGACTTTGAGTACTTTGACTTCACTTAGTGACTTGAACATACAATCAAATGAGACAAATGTCAAATGGTAATGTACCACACCTGCACTATTAATTAGTTTTGCAAATTTGCGAAACGTCTTTAAACTAGCTACTAAAACTTAACTAAATTAAGTCCAGCTGTTTACACTGTCACTGCCATTACTACCACGTTTTTATTAACTTGCTTTCGAAGTTTCTTGTCTGTCTGTCCTCAATTTTTCAAATTTGTCAACGTGAAATTAAACCACTTCTGATGATCCTAGAGAGCTTACATTTTTACCACAGATAGATCTTGGATGACAATACATTGTAATCATTGTATCAAAATTTCAGATCGATTGAATGTACCGTAATTAAATTAATGGATTTTTTAGTTTATCTCTATACAAACATCTGTATCCTACTTCCGTTGTTAGATTTCACGTGCTGAGTTCACCCTGTGACTGTGACCTAATTGCCGTTGTATTAACGTTGGGCGGGTGCTGATGAGGTGTTTGCTAAAATAAATAGAGGTAAAAGAAATATTTTTAAAAACCACGTTTTTATAAGTGGACTAAAAAGAAGAAAATAAGTTAAAACTTATACTTATACGTTCAAGTACTGTGATTTAATATGAATATGACTAAAAACGTGGGGCGGGCGCTTATGACCTTTTACATATGCAGTTCACTCATAATCTCACTTATAAATCTCTCTTTTGCCTTCTACATTCTAAAAATTAAATCTTTAATTTTTATACCAAACACCCGCCAACGTTTTTTATTCATATTAAATCACATTTCTTAAACGTATAAGTTTTAACTTATTTTCTTCTTTTTAGTCCACTTATAAAAACGTGGTTTTTAAAAATCCTTTTTTACCTTTATTTATTATTAGATTTTGGGTTGCCCTTGCCCTTTGACTTTGAGGAAAGAGTAAAGTAAGAGTCATTATCTAGGTACTTTGACAGAAAATTTAAATTTAGTCCAATAGGCTTAAATAATATATCATTTTAAAGGGCTTGCCAAGACCTTTTCAAAAACACTTGTTTTGTCTTTCTATCTTCGATAGAAGTGGATTTATGAATTTTTTGGTCAATTTTTTTCCCCCCTTATATAAGGTATATAATTAACTTTCAAAACTTGTGACTAATGTGACCCGAATTTCAGATATTTTGACACTTTCACTCACAACTTTTTTATTTATGTAGATAACTGCACCAAACTTTCAGGATACATTCTCAATGCAATATACAACATAATTAGCAACAAAGGCTCCAGATAACTGCACAAAATTTTATTTTGTCAATTTTTATTAACCACAAGGGTACCAAAATTTATTCCAAAAAATATTGAATTTTTTTTTAAATTGTACAATCGCATTTTAACAAATAGAATCACAAAAGTAATTACTGCAATGTTCATATCATTCATTTAAAAAGGAACTTGAAAGAAAACCTGAAAGAAAAAGAAGAAAATAATAATTTAATTATTTTTTTTTAAATCCAAGATACTAATAATGAAAAATAAAAAAGTACTTTTACAGCTTAAACATCAATCAATGCAAGGAACAAATAATACTTATCTTATGTGAAGAAAAAGGTGAAAAGCTCCTGAAAACAAATAAAATATAGTAATTTATTAATTATTGTAACTTGTCACTGACATTTAATAAAAGATTAAATACAAGTTACACATTTTTAAGAATCAAAGGTGCTAACAACTTAAAACTTAAGTATATTTATACAACTTAAAATAAAAGCAAAATACTAATGGTAAATTAATGCAAAGAATAAACAGAAGACAGCTCTTTTCTACCTTGGTAGCTGAACTTCCTAGCTGGCGTTTCAAGGTTGACACCCTGGTCTTCAGTGCTGACTTCTCACGCCTAAGCTCACCAACCCTCTCCGTCTTCCTTTTGATCGTCTGTGTCCATACCTTCATTTTAGGAGCAATCTGAAAAGACTTAGCAATTAATTTAGCTTTTTAAAACTTATTTTCTAAAGAAAGGCACCTGGCTTTACAACTTTGCCTCACAGAGTAGCACTGATGGCAGCCAGAACGCAACACTGTGTTCTGTGCAACTACCCCTAAAGGCTGCTGAGGTATCTGTGGAATAATAATTTCATCATGTAATACAGTGTCAGAAGAGCTGGATGGCTCCGTCTTTTTCTTCTTCTGGACTGGTTTTCTTGAAGTTGCAGGCTGAAAGAAAAGATCCTGTATTTTCATCCAGTTGCCATTTAAATGTTTTTTTTAAAAAGAAATATTTTTAACAAAATGAGTAAAATTGGTACGAATCCCTGTCTTGTTTGAAACATAGCTTGGATCTTTCTGGTAGGCTTCATCCAGTGCAGTCACAGCAGCGTTCATCCCCTCCCTCTTGCTAGCACATCTGGAATAAAGGTAGAATGCATAGCCCATCCTAATAACACCTTTCTCTCCATCTTGGGCAAAGCTTTCCACCAAACTGTCAAAATCCCTAAGGCTTACAGACATTCTTTCAAAGTATGGTCCACTATGTGATGTCTAACGGGAAAAAAAAATATTCTTAGTTATTTTTGTGATTTAGTGATTTAAAAATATTTTTCTATCATAATCATAATTAATTTAATATTAACATTGCAATAAAATTAAAGTTCAATAACTTAAATAAGTTAAGTACCAAATTTAACTTTACTTTAATTAAGTTTTTATTTATCATTACAATTTTATTATCCGTAGACTTCAGTAGATAATATTAGACTAGTAATTACTTAATTATAATTAAACAGAACAATGACAATGAATATAATACAACTACAAGTGTTTATTCATTTTAATTTCATCAATTTATTTCCATCCATCTTAGATCATTATTGACTTTTTGAAAATTATTATCATGATATATACATTATTTTAATATAAATTTAATTATTGTATTTGTATTTATTCCGATGTTTAAAGATTGCAAATGTGCATAAGCTATGAAATGAGTAGTCTTTCATAGAAAACTATCACGCCGGTGAAAAAAAAATCGGCCATTTTTTTTTACGGTGCCGATGTTCTGTGAAACTAGTGAGGGGCCTACCGCTTATGGGGGATGGCTAAATAGATGAAATCAATGATTTTCCAAACAATATTAATATGTTAATTAAGTATGTTTTAGTCCGAGTGTTGTATTTTAACTAAAATATGAAATGATTGAAACATTACTGGCTTACCGATGTTGGAAACAACACAGAAAATTATCCAGCGAACACCTCGTTGTTTGAAAAGGGATAGCGTCACCGGAAGACTATTATTGACGTACTCGATGACAAAATTCCTTTGTTTCTTTCGATTACTGTGACGTAAAACGAGTAATTCGGGGGTCTCCGTAGAGCTAATCAAAATATTCCGAAAAAAAAATTTCCGTAAATTTACGACATGCGCAGAACGATGCGCGAATGAGTATTGAAGTGCCTACNATTATCATTAGCTAGGCATTGGCATTAGGTAATCACTTATTTTAGCGCATTTTATATTTCAAGTCATCAAAAAAACATTTTTTTAAACTTACCTCATTAATTATTAATATGAAATCTATTTTAAAATTAAAACATTATTTTTTTTCTTGAAATAAAAGAAATATTTTACGATTAGTACGCAATAAAAAATTGTATATTTCACTATCTTCTGTGACTTACGGCGCCATTGTTGTTGTTGGAAGTCTTATTTTAAAAACCTTTATGTAAGTTAAAAACCCCTTTAAACTCAACAAAACTTGACAAAACACACACAAAACTAATTGTAAAGCATTAAATACTTTTTTTTATTTCTGATTTAAGTGTTTAAATTAGTAAAAGTAAGTTATTTTATTTATTCTGTTCTAAAAATTTTAAATGCGCTAAAATAAAGGATTACTGGCATTAACTTAGAGTTATCAAAGAGACTTATTTATTGCTATAAATTATAAAGTATAATTATTTAGTACGACAGTTATCAGTTAGATTTAGATATAGGCCTACCTGTCCCTTGCGCTTAAGACTATTTTTATTGTATTAGTATCAGAGGCGTCGCTAGGGTTGGTGTCACCCGGGGCGGTAGCTTATGGTGTCACCCCTTCATGACTGAAGAGGCCGTCCATAAATGACGTCACGTGAGGTTGCCGATTTTTACCCCACCCTCCCCCAGCGTCATACTTTGTCACAAAAACTTAGACCCCCACCCTTTTTTACAATATGACGTAACAAAGCTTTGACTTTGACATCCCCTCACCCAAGCCGTATTTTCTAAATAAAAATTAGCATGTTGCAAATTATTTTTTGTCATTTAAATATGTATTTAGGGTTAGTTTTTACTCTAATATTGTAACACGCGTGAAGCCATTGAAAACATCATTAAATAAATGGTAAGCAATCAAATATTTAAGTGGAACTTTTATTTAAAGTTGCGCCTTTTTGATGTGACGTCACATTTTTTAAACACACCCTCCCCCTCGTCACACATTGTCACAGATGCGTGACCCCGTCCCCCTATCGTGGATTAAAAGGGAGGTGCTGAACTGGCTAAAGCCAGGGGCCCCAATAATTTAAGGTCGCCCAAACTTATTATAGTGTATAATAAAGATGCAGGGAAATGTTTTTATGAATCTCTGAAAATGCCTTGGACAGTCATATGGCCATGCTGCAAATATGAGTAGGAAGTATAACGGAAACCAGGCTATTCTTCGTGAGAAGTGTAGTGTTGCTCATTATGTGCCGTGCACAGCTGATTTCCTTAATTTGGTTGGGAAAAGTGCCCTGCTGCAGTCAGATATTTTGTCTTCTGCAAAATCTTTATACCCGGCTTGTTGCATCTACTCATCGTTAACAGTACTTCAAAAACACATGAAATTGATACATGTTACAAACCTTTGTCTGACACAAGATGGTCAGCCTGGCATGATGCTGTAAAGTCTCTTAATAACTCATACCATTAGAATATCGCAGCACTGGAAGAATTTTCAACAAACTAAAATCAGCCACGACTCGAAGCAGAAGGATTTCTGAAGGAACTTGAACAACTTTCAGTCGCTATTTTACTTGAAATTTGGGAAACAATTTTAGATAGGAAGTCTCTCATTGAGTTTGTTAAAAGAAAGCATTCTTAATTTGATTCCTATGAAGACAAAGGAAAGGACAAGTTCGTGGTAAAAAAAAAGTAAAAGCAATTTTCAGCGCTAAGCGCAGCGCTATATAAAAAAATATTTAAAAAGCATCAAGTTGATAAAGGGACATCACCAAAACAGTATTTTCCCCGAGACAAAAATTCAAGGTTGAGGTATTTCTGGTAATCATTGAAAAACTTTCTTAAGCCCTACAACATCGGGTAGGCGCATATAGATACATCCATGAGAAATTTGGCTTTCTTACAAACCTAACTGAGCTCAGCAATTTTGCCATCCGATGTGCAGCAAAGTCAATGGAAGGATGTTCAAGTGATTTCGAAGACTTCTTACCTTCAGAATTAGTCCAATTTTCAGAACTCTTAAAAAAGTTATTGTCCAGCCCCAGGCTCAGGGTAAGAAAAAGGAAGTATCCCAATGTGAAACTCAAAACAGGTGCATAGAGCTAAAAAAAATTCTGCTTTTGAATTAGGTAGCTAAATTTCACACAGCCTTTACAAATGTACACATCGCACATCGCATCTATCTTTCAATGATGACATCAAACTGCAGCAGAGAACGATCCTTTTCAAAGTTGAAAAGAATATAAAATGAGTTAGAATGTACAAGGGACAACAAAGACTGAATATGCTCTCTCTAATGAGCATTGAAAAGGAACTTGTAAGCTTACTTAGCTTCACTGACTTGTTTGAAAACTTCGTCATGAGAAAAATTCGCAAACGAAAGTATTAGGTTGAAATAATAATAATGTAATTAATATTTTTCAAGAAATTGTTGATTTCAAATAGAGAAAACAATTCATTACCCCGATAAAAACAAAAGTTTTTTGTTTTTTTTAATATTTAAAAATACGGAATAACGCGTAATATTTTTCTTTATGGGGCCGCGTTCTTAACTACGAAACAGCGTAAGTCAGAATGGGACCGTCGTAACTGGAGGACTACCTGTAAATAAACATGCATATCTATGATTTCATGCCTTTAATAAATATATATAAAACAAAATATTAACTCAAAGACATTGAAATCATAATTTTCCTCTAGAAAAACAACAACAAAGAAAACCAATCTTTTGATTTTTTGGGGGGATTAAAAATCATATTCCCCCCAACCCACTGTTGTGGAGGCAGTCGTGAGGTGGGAATCGTCCATGCTGGCGGTGTTTCAAAGCCCAAATGGCTTTATAATTTATATCTTTTAAAACATAACACACCGCCTCTTTCATGTCCAGCCTTTTTTAAAGGTCTATCGGCTGCGACTGTTTTTTTCTTTCTTTTTTTCCTAATTTGTTTTAATGTTGTTTGTGTTGGGACTGTTTTATTATTGCAAGTTAACTGATATTTTCATAATAAAAAGTTTTTGCGTTCAACGTATTTCATTGTATTTCTTAATTTCTTTCTAGATGAAAAAATGCGTCTTCTTTTTTTTTCTGACATAAAATCTTAAACAGTAAAATTTTAGGCTTGGGTGTCACCCCCTGATGGGTGTCAACCGGGGCTGCCCCCCACCCCTAGCGACGCCACTGATTAGTATTACTATTATTACTCTTAACACTACTGTCTAAAGTTAGCCAAAGTCAAAGCTTAGGACTAGGCCAGGGGTTTGCAAACTTTTGAGACGGAAGAGCCAAAAATGACTATTTAAAAAATTTCCCAAATTTTAAAGAGCCAATCAATAACTCGAGTTTTGAAAATAAAATAATATGATTATTAATATTTGGGCATGGAAGTGGAGAGCTGCATCTTGACACCGAAAGAGCCGCATGCGGCCCACGAGCCGCAGTTGCTGGCCCCTGGAGTAGGCCTGTTGGGAACTTCAGTTATAATACATACAAAGATACATACTATTAATGACTCTTGTTGTCTAGGGTAATGTTCATTAATACATAAAATGGAATTGAATACAAAATATGAATATGTTGACAATAATATTCAGGTACAAAATATATAACATACAGGTACGTTGTGTTCTCAACTTAACTTCTTAATTTCACACTAATGAACTGGTCCAGGTCCTTTCTCCTCTTCGGACACCTGGCTCCGCCTCCAAAATGCCTATGCGAGACTGACCACCTGTCAGTCTCGCTTGACCGCTAACTCTAGTGGGCGTTCCCAGACTTCAAAGTCGTGCCCCCTCAGTTACGTCTTCAGCACTGGTTCTCACTTCGTCACGGCTCAGGGTCGTCTTGCCCACTTTTGCCTATAGAGCACATCTGGTGCTAACTTCAACACTAAGATGCACTTGGCTATTCTAGCCCTACGTTACTTCCTTCACTGTAGGTAACACTACCCTACATTACTTTCTTCACAGTAGGCAGGTAACACTACCCTACCGTACTTGCTGAAAATATAAATACACATACATATATCGACTAACAATATATCAATCATATATAAAAGGATAATAACATCTAACTCTAACATACATTTGGCTATCCTTAGTCTAACAAACCTGAACTCCTTCAGCAAGGCTCTGATCCCCACAGTCTAGCCCCTAGAACCTAATTCTCAGGGTGACCTGTGATATCTGGGAGAGAGAACGCCTCATGGTTTCTCCCCAGTATATATTGGGCCGCTCACCCACGCCATCATAGCATCTGCCCTACATTCCTAACAATTCTATTGGGCAAACCTTTGCCCCATGGCTGGTGCATGTGACAACTTTCTCCTGGTTGGTCAAACCCTAAGTCTCATCCTCTTGGCACGTGATGGATTGTTTCCAGTAGGTACCAATCACAGCCTCATTTGCATAACGTTTCTAAAACTTCGCTTGACCCAAGGTCAACTGTAGCGTTGGTTGGTTCTAACCCCTATCCCCAACGGTTCTAAACTTAATGATATTCTCAAACATATATTAAGGTACTCAACAAGGCCTAAGGACTTATGTTTAAGTCATAAGTAAAGCAGGGAACTTAGTTAATAATTAATAAGTTATACAATGTAAATACAGTTTCACTGTTAAAAATTATGTGTTTATTAATGACATGATGAATAGTTTAGTAAGTATTAGGAAGTAATATAAGTATAAAGTAGGCCTAACCATTTTTTAAATACAAGTTTATTTTTTTATAACTAGGCGTATTATTTTCCAAGATTTTATATATGGGAGCCCCTTTAATCTCTTTGGCTTTCTTTCCATTTCGCGAGACGATGGTGCATCACTGTTAAGATGGGTTGCATTTTTCTGTGTGGCTGAGCAGTCATATCCTTGAATGACAGTCTTATTCACAGCTTTTGTTCTGGGCTTCCCACTTCTCTGGCCATTATCCTAGCTCTTTTTTCTACAGCCGCTTCCATCCGGTGATCTTCTGCTAATTTTACCCCCTTTAATCTTCAACATAAATTAACCTAAAAAATTGTAGGCTAGAAAAATTAATACTGTTTAAGTTTTTCCCTGAGTGCCCCGAGAAAACCTAAGCCCATGAGAAGCATGTGATTCTATTAATGGCATGGCTAAAGACTAAATGCCCATGGGTTTTTTACTGAGCACAGGCTAGAAACCGCTGCCACTAAAGACTAGTAAAGAATAAAGAGGGCTTGAGAGGAAAGAGAGATGGTTTTTTATCTTTCATTTGAAAGGAAGCCAACTTGGCTTTGAAATACTGACACCATTGAGATAGCTGGTGAGACGAGCCAATGTTATTTATCTCTTCCCCCACCAACCCTACCTCACTGTTAAAAAAAGACAAAACAAAAGAAAATCCGATTATTTCCCCCCCAAAAAAAAGCAATGCATGTTTTTATTTCTTTTCTTTTTAAATTATCTAATTATGTATTAAATTTCTTTAAATTCTTGGTTTAAATTTTTGTTTGATTGATTTTTATTAAATGCATGCATTCATACATATCTATGTATATAAAATGTACTCTAATAAATAATATTTTGTTGAGTATATTTACTTTTTTGTTATATTCTTTAACACAAAAAAATATTTCAGATATTTTTTTTAAAATTGTTATAGATGAATTGACATTGGCCTTATCATAGTGTGTTCTTTTAATTACTTATAGAGGTGTGACTTACTCCAAGTCTAAGTTACTTTCATGGTTCACTTACTTTATGGCAAGGCAAAATTAAAATGGCATCAGTGAAAGCACAAAGTAGTACAGGACTACCCCGTGATGCTTCCTTCACAAGCTACTATGTGAAAATAGACAACCTAACACAGAATACAAATAACTATGAGTACATTGGAATCTTAAAAGGTCAGCTCAAAATTTTTGGATTTATTTTGAAAAAAAAATCAAATCATGTAAATGTAATGACATTAATTTAATTACATTATATAATATCATTTTATTTATTTTTATATTCATTTTTACCCATTCATTTTAAGTACAGTCGAACCCACTTACCTCGAGCTCGGTTAGCTCGACCACCCCACTAACTCGACGTTTTTTATTGGAACCGCCAAATTCTCTCTTTGTCTTAGCATTTTTTCATCGGCTAATTCGATTTTTCTAAGTCGCCGAAACCTATTACCTCGAGCACAAAAGAGGGCCAAATTTGCAACTTAACGTTGCTTAGCTCGATCCTCGTCGGTTGGCCTAGCAATGCACTATGGCATTTTTAGTTCAAAACAGTGTTGACATCTCGCTTTTCTTCGAGACTTCCGGCTATTGTGTGATTCTACGAGATTTCAATAAAAAGTACCGGATGTTTTGCGTGTGTGAATTATTAGTTCGACGTGTATCCATGGAGTATGTATTCACCCGAGGTACTGGACAATCGCGTTATAGGTCGTTAATCGTCATTTCGCAGTGCATGTTATATTATTATTTATATTATTATTAAACTTAATTCATTTTCTGATGTAATAATCATTTTATTTTTTAAGATAAACGAATATCTTTAGAAATGAAAATAAAGGTTTGTATCGAGAATTGACGGTGGTTTTTATTTTAAATTATTTAATCAAATAAAAAAATTATTATTCTTTTAAAAGTGTGTTGTTGCTTTGTTACCAGTAAGATACCTGACTGTGACTAACACGCGCGTGACGATGAAATCAAATCATTTCTGATAAGGAATGATTTTTTTAAAAATTCGCTTAGACTTAGACTTATTTGCCGGCCGAGGTCTATAACACAGTACACACAGCGTGCTGTGATCAACGGTCAAGGCCACAATAGTTTTATTTATATTACAAGTTTGATTGACTGAGGAAATTCGAGAGCGTTCTGATAGTAACAGATATCCTGCACGTCAAAAGCATTAAACTTAAAATAACCATATTGATTTGTTTATTTGTATTTTAAATTCGCTGATACGACGGCAAACGCGAGCGGCTACGCCATGCTACACACTACACGCAGGCCGCAGCATGTGACGAGGCGAGAACTTTGACCTTTTAACGCATGCGCAGACAATTATAAACTGGTAACTTTTTTTATTAAATGGAATCGAAACATACCCCTACCACAGAGTCGTAATCAAAGTCCTTTACTTCGGCATAAATACATATAAAAAAATAATAAAATATATATATAAAAGCTGCCGATTAGTCATAACTTTTCCCGACTTTCAAGGCCGAGAAATTTTTTTAAAGAATTCCCGACTTTTTCCCGTTTTCCTGAGTGGGAACCATGGTTATATTTAAATTTTAAACAGTCCTTAAAAACGAACGGTCATTACAACCTTAGGAAAGAGTGAAGAAATATTAGGGTTCCGATTCGATTCCGATTAATCGTCCCATCACTAATTAACGCTAACTAATTAATCACGTACATAAAGAAATTTCAAGCACATGTTAATATTTTGCCGCCATATTGGTTTTTGTTTTAACTCGATCATCGGTTATGTCGACGCCATTTTTCATACCCCAACGCCGTCGACTTAAGCGGTTTCGACTGTAGATAATATAAAATACAAAAACATTAAATATTTTAATAAAATGAAAAATAATTTTAAGAATTAATTTATACGAGTCATACTGTCACAATGAGAACAATTCATTGAACAAGATATGAAAAACCTGAAAAATAGATTAAATAATATGAGTTATTCTGCAAAAGAAGCCCTATCCAGCAGATAAACATTTTAAAAACAACGTAAAGGTAAACTTAAAACTTTTAGCTGTAATGTAGTATCCAAAAGAATGTGAATTAGAAAGTAATAAAAGGTAACATAAGAAAGTTGACTATAGGAGATGGATTAGGGGAAAAAAGTCTACAGCACTTTGTGGCAGCATAAATGGGTAGTGTTCTGAATAAGTTCAAACAGTTTTTTTTTATCCGAATGTTTTCGGAACATCTGTCAGATCCCCACAATGTACCAAAAATGCATTGATTGTATACAATGGTGTAGATAACATTGGGGCTAGCAGCAGATTGTTGTCTTTTATCTGAAAAATAACCTTAAGGAAGTTATTCTCTTGAGCCTGGATGACAAAAGGGCATGGTTTGAAATAGTTGCATTCACATGGCTTAGTCTTGAAACAGGTGGATAGGGCACTTAATGGGAATGTCCCAGGAAATCACTAGAATGGCATTTTTCTAAGCCAGGCAGATTTAGCCTTAAGATTGTGAGGATGGTTGTTAAAAATATGTTTGGCCCCGTCACCATTGGTACTCAGGTATTACCTGAAGCCATCACACATTTTTATATTATTTTCACTATTTGTTTGCAGACAGATTTGTTGTGTCTATTTTTCAGGTTTCATCATACCTTGTTTAATCAAATTTATTTCTACTTAACCTGATTGCAGACTCTCTCTATATTTTCATTTATCCATAATGACATAGAAATAGTGAAATGAATTTCTATACAAACAGTAAATATGCTGGCAAGTTCCGACCAATTTGGTGATCAAATGAATTTTTATGTTGGCAATTTTAAAATTAATTTTTAAAGAAGCTAGTGATGCAAAGAGATTCAATCTTGATCATCTATGTAAAAGAATTGGTGAAAATTATATTTCATGATTGTCTTTTCTTTTGCAAGCTAATAAGTTATCTTCTTATATAATAATAGACATAACTAAGCGGCACTGGAAACCTGTTGAAAACAGAACTTGTTGTTTTAATACTGCATGCCGCAAACAGTTTTCAACACTATCAAAACGACCTAATCATTGCCGCAGGTATAGATGCTTACTTTTAAAATATGTCTTATGACAGTCTCTGTCAAGAAAGTTAAAGAAAAATAATTGTTTTTTTAAAATTCTGTTATTGAAAAACAGAGCAACTAAAAAAATTTTTAATTCCTACCCTCCAATAACTATTACTACATTTTTTTTCTCAACAATGTCAAGATGTGGTAAAATCAACTATTGAAATTATTTAATTTTCTTTTTAATTTTATTTATTTGAATTAAATTTGGGGCCCATATAAGCAAGGTGTATTTAAATTTACATTACATTTAATATCTGCCTGTTAAGTATTCAGCAATTTGACATAAATATGCGAAGAAAATCTTTAGCACTAACTGCTTTCTATGCAAATTTTGTTAACATAATGAGTTACTGTATAACAGTAAAAATGTATATGTTTTTAAATTAACATAAATTTTAACTTAAATCTCTTAATAATTCAGAATGGGATAAATTATGGATTCAGTTCTATACATAAGGGCCTAAATTAGAAAATTTAAAGTAATTCAATGAAGAAAATTGTTTTTCGTTTTCTTCAGATGCTTAAACCATAACTTAACTAAATCTGCAATGATTATAAAATAAATTTTATTTCCAAACAGTTGTGGTGAAGTTTTCTGCAATGATTGTTTAATTTACAATCGACGCCTGAACAAATTAGCTAATCCTGATCCAGATGGTGATTTCTACAAGGTAATTTTGAAGCTGCTAAAAGTTCCTGAAATTAAACAATTAAGTTCATTTTATTTCGGCTTTTATTCCCTTTAAGTTTATAATACATAAAGAGAAATAGGAGAAAAAAGAAAATACATTGTTTATTATAACTACTGTACTGTAATGAAAACATTAAACCAGGGGCCATATTCCACAAAATAAAAGTATGTGAGGGCCGGATTATAATAAACAAAAATGACGTACATCAAGAGTGAGTTACATTCTTTTTAATTATATCTTAGCTTTTTGTTTGTAACTTGTAAGAGGGATATTTAGTCTGGAAATAAGGGAGCAATACTGCAAGGTCTATAGAGACATTTTTAAAGTCTCTTATTCCATCATTAGAAATTAGTTAACACTAATAAATATTGGAAAGGTTGTATGATAAATAAAAAAAGATTTTTAGGAATTTTGTGTTCATGTCTAACCCGTCTTTAATTTTAGGTTTGTAAAGCTTGTTTCGAACAAGGCAAAATAGATGATGTCGGTCAGTCAAGGAGCCATTATGAACTTTTCAAAGACATAAGGACCAGTTCCAAAATGTCAAGCTCCTTTGAGTGGAGGTCACATATAAATATTGACAGAGAGATTCAAAGGTTAGTAGTCTCAGCTGATCCTTTGGGTGGAGGTCACATATAAATATGACAGAGAGATTCAAAGGTAGTAGTCTCAGCTGATCCTTTGAGTGGAGGTCACATATAAATATTGACAGAGAGATTCAAAGGTTAGTCTCAAATGATCCTGTAGGCTAGTTTTTAAGTTTCATCTCAGCATTGTCATTGCCTTTGATTGAATTTAATTGACAGTGGCACAAGAAAACTGTCCAAGTCTTAAAATTTGAATTTTAAAAGCAAGCCTAATCACTTAAACCTTGTCCCAAAGTTGATGTTTTTCTTTGTAATTTGATCAAATGTGCATGTCTATGACATAAGAGTGTGATTCTGATGTTTTTTTTAAGGCTCGTAACAGGATTTGGAAGGAGTATTGGAAGTTCTGAACTGCAGTGTAGACTTCACGAACTGAAGAGTTTAGTGACAACACCTGATTGGCAAAAATCTGCTGTGTGGATGGTAAGTTGGCAATGTCAGGTCCTGCAATGCTGTGTGGATGGTAAGTTGGCAATGTCAGGTCCTGCAACCTACTTAAAAACATGTTAGCTGTTGGTGTATAGATGGTAATGGACTCGTATAAGTTTACCTTGAGTAGAGCTATGGGCACTGATTCACTTGTTCCAACACTTGTTGAGACCCGCTGGCTCATACTCCTTTTCCATTATACACCTTTTGAAATAGCTAATGTCAGGAACAATGGGAAAAACCTTGACCAAAGGTAGTCCCCTTGACCAAAGGTAGTCCCCTTGACCAAAGGAAGTCACCTTGACCAAAGTTAATATTATTAATCCAGCAGTCAGGCAATAAGATATAGAGTTTTTCAGGTATTAATGTTAAAGTTTATGTTTCTCACAATATCAGGGTTGTTATTTTAAAATTTATTTTAATATCTGTTGTCACTCAAAACTAACCAGTATATTTATTTAAAAGATTTGATATTTTTTGAATTAGATAAAATGTGTGTATGTTGAAGGGGACACTATGCATGAAAAGATTTTTCATCATTGAAAGATTACTTTGCTTCAGTGGCGTAGCGAGCGAATGCCCGGGCGGCACTTTGCCAGGGGCGGCAAATTCCTAGTCGTTACTTAGTTTCTTAAAATGAAAATTTTAAAAGAAAGAGTTTTTAAAAAAATCGAAATTAAAGAAAAGCCAAATAAGAAATTAATAAAAGGAATAAAGGAACTATCCAAAAGCATGTGAACGTTTTAACTGCCAAAACTTCAAACTCCTTATTGGATATAAATTCTGATACTAATACTACTGTAATAAAAAAAAATAGAGGCTAAATTAGTATGATAACATGACACTGATGTGGTGATAAATTCATTGATTCTTAAAATTTGAGAGCCGCCCCTGTTGTAAAATTTGGGGCGGCAAATTCATCGTTTTTTATTATCTAATTGTTAAAACGTGAAAAAAAATTTTAAGAAAAGAAAAGCCAAGATAAAAAAAAATAAACGAAATGAAGAACTATATTAAAATACGAGAGCGCTTTTAATGACAAAACTTCAAACTCCATTATAAATCTAAAGTCTTCTGATACTAATGTTACTGAGCTGGAAAACATAAGGGCTTACAGTATGACAATAATGTGGTGGTATATATAAATGATTCAAGTTTGATTTTAACGTAAGTGAACAACTGGAAAAAATTGTTGGTGTATTTATATGGCTTATTTTAAATTTTAGTGTCTTTTGTTTTGTGGCATAAACAAAAATAATGGAAACAATTTCTTATCTAGAGGAATTAAAACTTGGCACACACAAAATAAATACAATTTGGGGGGGGGCGGAAAATTCCTCGTTGTTAATTAGCTAATTGTTAAAACGTGAAAGTAAATTTTAATAAAATAAAAGCCAAGATAATAAGTACTCAACATTACCAAGTTTTTTTTGCAAATGGAAGGAATCAGAAATTTGATAAAAAAGAATAGACTATTAATAAGACCGACAATTAGTTGTTGTAAAAGAGAAAACAAAGTGGCAAGAAGTTCTTGTTAAAATATTTGACATTATTAAATCCTGGCGAAATTGAATGTGACTTTTTGAGGTCACAGAGGGGGCAATACTGTTGCAAATAAAGGCAATATTCTGGAAATAATGCATTAGCTTGCAAAGTACGTTCCAGCACTCCGAGAACATAGTGGGAAAAGAGGAAAAAAACTTATCATCTAAAATTCAAACTGAGCTCATAGCAATTTTAGGAGGTACAGTTCACGAAAAATCATCTTTCTTCAATAACAAGATACCAAATATTGTTCCATTGTATTTGATAGCTCTTCATATATTTGACAAAGGATCAAACAAGTCCAGTTGTGTGATATGTAAAGATTGAAAATAAAAAAGTAGACGCTGTAGAAGCTTTTAAAGATTTCATTCAAGCAAAAGTGAATCTGCTTAAGGCATTTCTGAAATGATTTTGAATAAATGATGATCTTAAAATAATGGAATGCACAGGCCCAATGTGTGTTAATTCTTCTTAAGGGCTGGAAAGTATACAAGAGTTCAACAAAGCACAAAAACATAAAATCTCATGTCAAACTCGTTCAAACAGTTAAACCTAATTTGTTAACATGATATTCCAACTGAAACGAACTCCAACTATTTTAGTACACTTGAGCATTGTTACACATTCTTCTCCAAGTCCATACACTGTTGGAAATACCTAATTGCTTCTACAAGCCAGGCATTCAGACTTCAGGATACAAAATAGTGAATATACCATGGAGCCATTTTAAGGTTACTTTGTAAGCTATCGAACTGAAAGATGCAGACAAAAGGCTCAACACACGAACAGACGCAGGAACTTTGATTGTCACAATGAAATATTTTTATTTTCAAAGTTATATTTTAAAAAATGCGGCATATACCCAGACTACGCCGCTGCTTTGCTTCATTGATAATTGAATGATTTAAGAAACAATGAACTGTATATTTATTTCATTATATGTACAGTTTTTGAAACTAATGTTTCTTTTTTTTATGGCCTTGTTAATAAAATTATCTCCTTGTATAACATTTGAAAAAATTTACTTATGTATTTAAACATACACGGTTTTCTAACTATTTCTAATTATAATTCAGAATATAATGTAAAAGATGAATAAAAGTTGGAATGAATACCAAAAGTAGCAGTAACTTATTTTAATTGGAAAACTGAAAGTTATTTGATAAAAATAATATTAATTTTTTAAAAATTTTATTTCAGACTTTTTTAAAATTAAAAATAATTATTTTTATAATCTCTTTAAAAAAAATATTCGTAGAAATATTTAAAAAATAATGACTAAGCAAAAATGTAAGGTCTGCATAAAATTTATTCAGGTATATTAGGTAAAACATTGAACATTTCTGTGTTAGATTAATGATTCTAACATTTACAGTATGTGTACATTAGATTAATGATTCTAACATTTACAGTATGTGTATATTTATTCAATCAGTGAACATTTCTCTATTAGATGAATGATTCTAACACTTACAAAATGTGTAAATTAGATTAATGATTGTAACACTTGCAGTATGTGTACATTAGATGAATGATTGCAACACTTGCAGTATGTGTACATTTATTCAATCCTCAGAAAGAGACTCTGTCCAACTGCTGCCAGTTTTGTAAAGTCACTTTTGGAATGCTCTCAAAAAAATTATTTTGTCGGGTATGTGGGATTGTTGTGTGCAAATCCCATTCCAGTAATGATCTCCTCTTGTATATCAGTGATGAGGACAAAGGAGACATTAATCCCAAATGGGCCATTATCAAAATTGTTGGGGTAGGTATATCTTTTCAATTGTGTCTGTCTGTTTTCCCTGTGGCTCAATATATAAAGTTTACCGAGCATTTTATTTTATTACTGTAAAAAATTTTTTACAAATTTGTTCGAAAAATAATATGACTAATAACAAATTATTCCAACTTTAATTTAAAAGTAACATAAGGAAGAGAAAAAAATAATTTTTTTTAGTGCTATTCTAAAAAAATAGAATACCTCAGTTTGACCACTAACAAAATACTACCTTAGTTTGACCACTTTTGTTTTTTTAGTAGTCAAACTGAGGTATTGTCCTATTTTGTTAGTGGTCAAACTGAGGTATTGTGCAATTTTGTTAGTGGTCAAACTGAGGTATTCTATTTTTTAATGTTCAAAACGAGGTATTCTCCTATTTTGTTAGTGGCCAAACTGAGTTGTTTTAATCTCAAAGAGTATAAAGAGAAAGTATTTTGCTATACGGTAATCGCTACATTTTTGGGTCACCTATAGTTTGAATATTTTCTTTATCCAAACTTTTATTTTATGATTTAAAAAACACAAACCAATCCAACTAATTAGTGTCCTAGTGTCGAGCCTGAGATAAGCCTGTACATGAGGGTATGCAACTCATGTCAGGACAAGCTGGCTACCAAACAAGCTGGGGTTTACCAGGAGGTGGAAGACAGTCTGCTCAACGGTTCGGATGTCATGGACGTTCTGAGCAAGGTGGATCAACAGCTCCACAAATATGAGAGTGAAGTCAAGAAGCAGTTACCTAAGGTTGGTGGATATATGTAGGCCAGCATTTACTGTGTCAGTTAACCCAAGGTTGGTGGATATATGTAGGGCAGCATTTACTGTGTCAGTTACCCTAAGGTTGGTGGATATATGTAGGCCAGCATTTAGTGTGTCAGTTACCTAAGGTTGGTGGATATATGTAGGCCAGCATTTACTGTGTCAGTTACCCAAGGTTGGTGGATATATGTAGGCCAGCATTTACTGTGTCAGTTACCTAAGGTTGGTGGATATATGTAGGCCAGCATTTACTGTGTCAGTTACCCAAGGTTGGTGGATATATGTAGGCCAGCATTTGCTGTGTCAGTTACCCAAGGTTTGGTGGATATATGTAGGCCAGCATTTACTGTGTCAGTTACCCAAGGTTGGTGGATATATGTAGGCCAGCATTTACTGTGTCAGTTACCCAAGGTTGGTGGATATATGTAGGCCAGCATTTACTGTGTCAGTTACCCAAGGTTGGTGGATATATGTAGGCCAGCATTTACTGTGTCAGTTACCCAAGGTTGGTGGATATATGTAGGCCAGCATTTACTGTGTCAGTTACCCAAGGTTGGTGGATATATGTAGGCCAGCATTTACTGTGTCAGTTACCCAAGGTTGGTGGATATATGTAGGCCAGCATTTACTGTGTCAGTTACCCAAGGTTGGTGGATATATGTAGGCCAGCATTTACTGTGTCAGTTACCCAAGGTTGGTGGATATATGTAGGCCAGCATTTACTGTGTCAGTTACCCTAAGGTTGGTGGATATATGTAGGCCAGCATTTACTGTGTCAGTTACCCAAGGTTGGTGGATATATGTAGGCAGCATTTACTGTGTCGTTACCCAAGGTTGGTGGATATATGTAGGCCAGCATTTACTGTGTCAGTTACCCAAGGTTGGTGGATATATGTAGGCCAGCATTTACTGTGTCAGTTACCCAAGGTTGGTGGATATATGTAGGCCAGCATTTACTGTGTCAGTTACCCAAGGTTGGTGGATATATGTAGGCCAGCATTTGCTGTGTCAGTTACCCAAATTTGGTGGATATATGTAGGCCAGCATTTGCTGTGTCAGTTACCCAAATTTGGTGGATATATGTAGGCCAGCATTTGCTGTGTCAGTTACCCAAATTTGGTGGATATATGTAGGCCAGCATTTGCGGTGTCAGTTACCCAAATTTGGTGGATATATGTAGGCCAGCATTTGCGGTGTCAGTTACCCAAATTTGGTGGATATATGTAGGCCAGCATTTGCTGTATAATTTGCAGAACTTGTCAAAAGAGGTGAAGATTAAAAGAAGATAAGATTATTTTATCGACCCAATAAAAGGTAGATAAATTTTATTTCTGTTACATATTCATTTTCAGCTCATATTATGATAAAGATGACACTTTTAAACTAAAACAATTTAATACAAATCTTAACTATTTCACAAGTCCAAAAATAAACCTTTATTAATAATAGGACTCAGGAATACAATGGTGCAAGGTCCATGTCATACACTCAGTTACACGACATATTTAAAGATTTGTGAAGATAAGTGTCCTGTATTATTATTGTAGTAATACATAATTTTTAAAAGTGTATCATAAATTTTATTTTGCCATTTTTAAAACAAAACAAATTTTCTTTCAGTACAGTGAAATTGTGAATTCTTTGTCAGACAGGTCCAGAAAGTCAAACCATCAAAATAATATGAAAAGTCTTGCTAAAGCTCAGGTTGGTAAGCTGAAATAATGTATAGAGAGTTGTCTAAAATTGTGATGAAAACACATTTCAATCCTCATTTTATGAATGGTAAAATTAAGGAAACTTTTTAATGAATGGAATAATATGAATACTTTTCTTTGCTAGAAAGACTTGGCCGATGTGTTGTCCCAGCATGTAACTACCATTCAACTTTTGAAGAAACTGAATCCTGGCACCCAGCTCCAGGCTAAACTGCTGAAGATTTACATGACGGTAATTTTTAATTTAGATTTATACATCAAGGTTTTTCCATTTATTATACAGCATTGTTATCAGATTCTTTTCTACTGCCACTGTTACTGTTCCAAGGGGGAAAGTCCTTGTTATTAGCAAGGACAAGGGATTCTGGTTGTGCAATATATCAATAAATTTATTTCCCTCAATGCCATCAGGTTTTCAGTACATTAATAATTACATTATGAGTTAGGCTGCACATTTTGTGTGAACAAGAGATTAAATTAACAATTGTGTAGTTATTTATACTAAAAATTTGATAATTAGCACAACATGAATAAATTGAAATGAAAACAGGAATAAAATCAATGATGGAAATGTAAAAATACATTGATCCACACACACACAAACAGTGAAAAATCTTGTAAGTCTTTTGTGGCTGTGTATCTCTGGAATGTCTAGTAGTCCTACAGTTGGCTTTTTTGTTTGTAGACTATAAAGCAGATGGTTCTAGAGTAGGAAGTTTTGAAATTCAGTGCTCAGAGATTGTGTTCTATATACAGTCGAACCCACTTACCTCGAGCTCGGTTAGCTCGACGTTTTTATTGGAACCGCCAAATTCTCTCTTTGTCTTAGCATTTTTTCATCGGCTAATTCGATTTTTGTAAGTCGCCGAAACCTAGTACCTCGAGCACAAAAGAGGGCCAAATTTGCAACTTAACTTGGTTAGCTCGATCCCCATGACCAATCGCCAGCTTTTGAAAATGTTAGCTATGATTTTTTTATAACCAAGGGAAGGGACCAATTTTCTGCCTCACCAGGGTCTGCTGGTGACGTCACAGCCCGCTTGCTCAGCGCTGTTACTTCTGGTACTATGCTTCGGTAACTAAGCGAATACATTTTTTTTAAAAAATCAGTCACTAGCGAACTCCACAAACAGTCTATATTTATAGACCAGAATATTATTATTATTAAGAAAACGCTTTGATTTTGATGTCACGTTCGCTCGCGTGTTGGCTCTGGTATTCTGCCGTAACACAACATAAAATTAACTCCGGGTAATAAGCTAATATACCGACTAAGTCCTGATAAAACGGAGTAAACAGTCATAATAAGATGGAATTTATTTAAATACCATATTATGTTTCACTCGTCAACTTGCCAGAATTATTGAATTTCGCCGCGCACACGACGATCCCCCATAGGGTGGGGTTTAGCTACACTGGCCATTTACCAAGGCATGCTCTGACTCAATTTAAAAAGAAAAATGTTCCTTCCCCCCAACCCACTGTAGATGTATAACAGTGGGGGAGGGGAGGGAAGGTGTCTCTTCTCGCGGTCTTGTATTGGTATGTCAAAGCAAGAGGCTTCCTTTTATATAAACATCAAAGACCTGTCTAGCCTCCCCCCCCCTCATTATCCCTAACTAGAAAACTCCGTAACTTGTCTCCCCCCCCCCGTCCCTTTGAATTCACTTAGAGCGCTGTAGTAATAGCCGTGACCTTTGACCGTACAGTGCCTCGACAACTAAGCAAATTAAAATTTAAAAAATTTTTAAAAAGCATTCCTTAGCCGTAGACGAAGTAGACTAAAAGTGATGACGTGTATATTATTTAGATACCGGAATAGGGAGAAAGCGATTTGAAGTCACCGTCGCTAACACAACAAAAACGAACTCCGGGGTAAAAAGCTATTACGGGCTTATTGAAGTTGCAGCTGAATAAATTATTTAAATTCTGAAGACTTAAAACTTAAATAAATAAGCCTAAACATTTTTAAAGATGAGTGTAAGCGGTCGTTCGATAGTTTTAACTACGGTAAACACTAGTCCTAGCGTAATGGTAGTCAATTATTAACAAATTGAAACAATATTTGCGACTTTTTTCGACATGCGCAGAACGATGCGCGACAACTATCGGAAGTACCTACAAATATATTTAAAATATATTTATCTTATCTTATCTATACAGACGCTCCTTCTATGCAGAAGATAATTGCGTCCACAGACCATGACAGATGATCTGTTGGCAAGTGATGCAGCATTCACAGGCCACGGCTTTGTGGGTTCCACGCATTACCCAGCCGCCTAACTACATGTAGTGTTAGGTACCCATTCGGAGCGGGGTGACTCAGGGACGCCCTAGGCCCCGGGAACAAACCCTTGCCTTCACATGGATTCGAACCCGTGACCATCGTGGTACGACAGTCCAGTGCGCTGCCACTCGACCACCGCGTATTTATTTGAATATTGATTGTTTTCCTTGGTCCTTATACAAATAAATGCCTTGGTATTTATTAGTAATAAACTTACACTAAGATTATGACTTAAATTATAATTACATCATTAGTATTAGTAGTAAATAGCATGAAATAATAAAGTTCAAGGACGAACGAGGAAATGAACTAAAACTAGAGCCTCAGTCTCAGTCAGAGTCGAGTCACTAATTCATTTACATAAATCATACTCGCAAGGACGTTCCATTTCGCATAATATAATATATCACATAATTTAAGATTATATTGATATTTCTTATATTCCGATACGATTCTGATTAATCGTCCCATCACTAATTAACGCACAACACGTATATAAAGAAATTTCAAGCGCATGTTAATATTTTGCCGCCATATTGGTTTTCGTTTTAACTCGATCATCGGTTATCTCGTTGCCATTTTTCATACCCCAACGCCGTCGACTTAACCGGTTTCGACTGTAATAGTATTACTTTCCTGTCAAATTTGCCATTCTTTGAAGTACTTTAAAATATTTTGTTTATTTTGTATAGGCAAAGTGTAATTTCTACCTAGAGCACATGTCAATGTTCCGCACAGTGAAGCACAAGCTAAGTGAAGCAGTGTCTGCTGAGACCTTGGAGACCGTACAGAGAATAATGGATAAGAATGTAAGAGCCCTTTCATTTCAAGATTATTTATACAGATTTTTTTGCATCAAGTTTCACTTATAATTTGTAGGGTTGGGTTGAGTTTGAACTTACGGATGTCATTAAATTACCGTATATACACGTACTATATCCCGTTCGTTCATAAGCCGATCCCCCCCCCCTCTCCCCCCACTTTTGGAAGAGAAAAGTATTAAAAGTGTATAACCCGTTCGCAAGCAGACCCCCAAAAATAATAGGACATCTTAAACAAAATGGTACACATTTTTTTAAACTACAAGCTAAATCTGTCAATTTTATTGTTTACTTTGTACTGCCTATCTTTGTCTTTGTGCTCTTCATTAGGCAAGAGTTACCGGTATTTATAAAAAAAAATACTTGGTAAACAGTGATGAAAGTGGGAATATTAAAATTCGTTGTTGAAAACAAAATTTGTTAAACAATTTATTAAAACTTTCACAAAAATAAATAAAATGAGTAAATAAGGTAAGTGCAGCTGTTTAATAATATATTATAACTTCTGGTAGAGCAGTCGAATCTTGTAGAATGTAGAAAAGGACCTGATGATCTACAATAACAACACCCATATTCAATATCCATGCAGAAATACGTTAATGACCCGCTCGTAGCCGACCCCCCAACTTTTCCCCCTAGATTTTGTCCAAAAAAGGTCGGCTTGCGAACGAGTATTTACGGTAAATGTAAGAGGGGTGGAAGGCCAGCATTATTTTGAAATGGAGACTGATGTCTTCAAAGTTTTCAGAACTTTCAGTAATGAATAAAAATTTTAACTTGTGAAAAGAACCAACAAAAGAAAACATTTTGTAATTTGCCCAAGCATTGTGAATAATAGATTCTCAGTTGTTTGTTAAATGCTTACCTTATGCTAATTATTCACTCTGATACTGAATTTTGTTTAAAACACAACTGAATAAAGTTGTGAGTTTAAATTTTGTACCTTCTGAATCTGACACAGTAAAATTATGAATTTTGTTATTCACTGTTAGGCATTGATATGTATTTTATGTTCAGGCAATCATCAGCACACATTGCTACCTACGGCAGTTGGTGTATGAGGCAATCGTTCTGTGTGAAAGATTTTCACTGGAAGAAGACATGCTGAGATTTTTGATAGGCATTGAAGAGGTACAGTAACCGCTGAGCACAATATATATAAATATGCAAACATGTTTCTTTTTAAATCACCTATTATTGTTGTTGCTGTAGGGATTAACAACGTGTTTTCAGTAACTAAGAATCCTATAAGAGAACCTAAATTGTGTCCCACTAAGTCACTAAGCATGGGTACAAATGTCTAAATTTTATCATCTCCATTTCCATTGGAAACTTGTCTATGTCAATTTTAGTTTTCACGGTTAAGCCAACGACATAATTGTTCTTTAAAATTTTACCAGATTCAAAAGTTATTTACTTGGTTGGCCAGCCCTTAGATTGAGATATCTGCAACATTAATTGACAATGTTTATTTTGCACTTACTTTGACTTTATGACAACTGGGCTTATTTGTTTACAGCAAGTGGAGGCGGATGTCAAGCAATGTTTGGAAGCAGACAAAGAAGATGTCAGTAAACACATGGAGATTGTCAAAAAAATGATCAAAGAAAATCTGGAGGTTAGCATATTAAGAAAATTATAGCCACTAAGGTTTAACTACTTGGTGACTCTCAACAAACAAACAAAAGTATGCTATCCAATGCAATAACCAGAGAATTTTGATGGTCTCTAAAGCATACAGTTCCTGAATTTAGTCCGGTGTATCATTTCCATATTTAATTGTGCTAGGCTTTATATAGTACCTTGGCAATAAATATGTTGTGCTAGATTTTAATTATGCCAGCAGCGGTTTAGAATGTTAGATTTAAATTATGTACCGGTAGTAATAAAAAAAAATTAGCTGTTCCATTATCAAAATATAAAAGTAGTTGTTAAAATTGTCCTCAATGTTAAATTATACTAGCTGTGGTATTGATACTGGTTCATTTTAAATATTGGAAGGATGCAATTTATATGGTAATAAATTTTACCACTGGTACTTGCAGTAGAGAATAATATTAATATTTGCTAAATATCCATTTAAAATTATTTTTACAGGAGAAAACAAATAGAATAATAAAGCCTTCAAATGCTCTAATAAAACTCCAAGGTGCCTCCTATGTTCACAAGCTGATAACTTCTCGTGTTGAGCAGATCCTGAGCCAGATCAACACGAAGCTTCAACTGGCTACAGCAATACAAAGTTTTCCAACAACCAAGAAACTCTTGGTGGATGGCCTGGAGAAATTAAAACAAAAAAGACGTGAGGAGACTCATGAAGTTGCTGATTTTGTTTTTGTTGAGAAGAATAGTTTAAAGTCAATGTGGTGAGACTCTCAGTTACATTAGCGTTCAGTGGACCATAGATTGTCAGGAAATATGCATCTCCCAGTGCAGGGTAATATCTCTTACAGAACTAGGGTAATGTATGTTTTGATATGTAATAATTTAAACTTGGTTTAAAAATAAATGTTAAAACTTGTATTCTTATTCTAAATACAGTGCTATAACATTATCACATTCCTTCCAGCACTTGATAATTTCAATTTTTTTAAAAATTTGGCAATAAGGGAAAGGGTAATAATTTTATGTTTATGCATATAGGCTTTTGTTTGACATTGATTAACCCGTCTAGTACTCTGTGAGTCAGTTTGCACCCGCCTACATATTTCCCTATTGCCCAAACGCGTCTTTTTTTCACCAGCTGAATTTTTTCCCTGTGGCCCGATTGCATCTATTTGCCACATAGAGGGTTATTGGATATAAACACAAAAAAGAGGATATGACCTTTCACTGCAATCTCAGGCAGAATGTTTAGCCGTTAGGGGAAATTTTCAAATTTTATTTTGCTTTTTAAATTTTGAAATTTGACCCAATAACTGATTTTTTTGTGCGGATCTGTTTTGTTGTTTCCTAGTGATGTTGTTAATGGCGACTTAGATTCACTCCATGAAACCTGTTATATTTTTATTGCATTAAACTTTTTTATGTTATAATTAGGGCTGCGGAAATTAACGATTAATTTCTCGATTAATCGTTAAAAATTTATCGATTAAAATAATTTTAATAGATAAAAATTAGATTAAAGTTAAAGAAAATATTTATAATATTTTAAGTTTTTTAAATTTATAAATAATTAATAATAATTTATATATTTTTTACGTACAAACTTCTCCCGCGTAATATTATAATTTATTTTATTACTTTATGTTGATTGGCAGACGTCAACTAAAAAATGGCTGACAGCATCAGCGCAGTTAAATTTAAACATATAACTAGAAAGTTGAGCAAAAATTTTGTTTTTAAGCTAACTGCGGATGTCAAAGTCGAAGATGGTGAAAAAGTTTACTGTGTTCACTGCCATAAACAATTCTCTTTTAAAGGATCAAATACATCGCTGACGTACCACCTTCAGCACAAACATCCGATCAACACATTGTCATAAAATTTAGTTCAAACTATTCTTAATTTTCAATGTCCGTGAGAAATGTTCAGTTTAATGACGTCATAAATTTCTATTTTTGGCTTTAATCGAAATTATCGATTAATTAATCAATAATTTTTCAAAAGTTAGCAATTAAATTTAAATTAATCGATAACAGCCCTAGTTATAATAAATGTTTTTATTTAAAATTAATTATAAATTTTATATAATTGTCTTTTGTCATTTACTTCATCTTTATAAATAACAGCTGCTTGCTTTTTTTAATACATCTTTTAATTATATAATCAATTTTTAGAATCGTTTCTATCCTTGTCTAATTAATGTATTTATTCATGAAAGAAAAGTGTGAACCAAAAAAAAACACAATTTTTTAACATCCTTATTCATTTCAGCTCAGATAATTATCTTCATGTTATTATCAATTGTTTATAACCGAAAAGTTACAAAATAATTTGTAAACCTATCAAATTTCCAAAATAATTTCTGGGCCACGGGAAATAATATCCATTACTCAAACGATGTATTGCAAAAAAAGTAATGTCGGTACCAGAAGGGTTAACATGCTGCTGTATTTGAAGAAATTGATTTATTGATGGCATTTGCGTTAAAAGGACGATATATCAAAATTTCGGTCAAATTTCGTAACTCATCATATTGGCTAAAAATAGGTTTATTTTAAACATCTCCCTTAAAGCTCCAATATTTGTGAATTCAGTTATCAAAGTTTCTGTTTAAAATCAATTAGCATTTGGCTATTTGTGAACTTAGCATTTTTTATAAAAGAGTTCAATATATTTTAGGTTTTAATTACCAATTCAAATACATTTTTAAAAAAAAACATTTTCTGATTATTTCTATCACAAAACGAATGAAGAAAAAGAAAATGAAGATGATTCCTTTGTTCACTCATGGTTTTTTACAATGTAGATTGTTTCAAAGATAATCAAAAAAAAATTTCATCCAGTTTCAATCACTGAGCAAAGTTTTCTTATGTAATTTTTAATGTCACGTATTTTTTTATTTATTTGAATAAAATTCCCGAGTTTTTAAAAAATATATTGTTAAATTTTCTACATTAACATTTTTGTATCAATTAATAATGTTAAATACACTTATAGAGAAACCTTTTTGTACACAATGATTTAGTGATTGATTCCGGTATCTGTTTTTGTTTAGATTAACTGATTAACCTTTTTGTACCGATTAATTCAAACTGGTAACTAGACTACCCTTTTTATTTTTGTTAACAAGGCAACATAAATCTTTGAAAAGAAAATGTCAATGGAGCAGGAGAACCTAATTGTTTCTTAGGTTAACAAAGGACAAGACTCATTTAATATTAATTTAGTCTCTATTGATTTTTAAAATCTTTATTTTATGTTATTGTTGTACAGGGCTTTCATTCAGATGTATGTAAAACTATTTAACAACTTGTTGTTTATTGTTCTTTGTTTTTTTACATTGTGATAAAAATGTTTATATTTATATTACAACTGAAAGATAAGGCTTCATTAATATGAAAATGTGTGTCTCTTAAGCAGACAATAACAAACTGGCAATGCATGCTAAAGATTTTGAATAACTTCGGTGTTATAGAGCAGTGTGTGGCACACAAGTTTATATTCTTATTGTCAGTCTGTACTGATGACATAAAAATGTGATGACCTTTATTCAATACTTAATATTTTCTCCATTTATGCCATTAATGTACAAAGGAAACATCTGGAAATAGTAGGTCATTACTGACAATTTATAATCTGTTTACTACATTCTGTCCAAAAAATTTCATTAAAGTAAAGATTATTGTCAAAATATGTACCATAACAATTTTTTATATAGATTTTATAGTATGTATCATTATTTTATTACTTTATCTTAGCATATTTTAAAGAAATTTTTACAAACTTTAAGAAAATGGCCTTTTTTCTTTAACAACGAACAATGAATAACAATAACATTTTTATCTACATGTGGTTTCTGAGGAAATTAATTATAAGCTTATAATTATTTATTTACATGCTAATGCATGCTAAAAATGTATGATATTGAAAAAAGCATGAGAACTATCAGTATTAGTATTATTCATATTTTCTAACAATGTTTTGATAACTTTAGAGACATATTGAACAAACCCTTGAAGTGTACTTAAGTAAAAATATAATGATTTTGTTGAGTGAGTTTATGCATTTTCAACAAAAAAAATAATAGTAATTTTTAATATTTTATATTTATATTGTGCTGGTTTTATATATTATCTTACATAAATAGTGGAGCAAGTCTTGAAAACAAATGCTGGACAAGTTTATGAATTATGTTGACATTGATAAATGAATTATATTGAAATTTATAAATGAATTACCGTATATACTCGTTCTTTGGCCCGTTCGTTGCTAAGCCGACCCCCCCACTTTTGGAAGAGAAAAGTACTAAAAGTGTATAACCCGCTCGCAAGCCAATTCCCCAAAAATAATAGGACAGCTTAAACGAAATGGTACAATTTTTTTTTAACTACAAGCTAAATCGGTCATTATGATTGTTTACTTTGTACTGCCTATCTTTGTCTTTGTGCTCTTTGTTAGGCAAGAGTTACCAGTAATTTTAAAAAAAAATTATTTGGTTAACAGTGACGAAAGCGCATACATTAAAATTCGTTGTTTGAAAACAAAATTTGTTAAAAAATGTATTAAAACGTTCACAAAAATAAATAAAATGATTAAATAAGGTAAGTACAAATGTTTAATGATATATTATAGCTTCTGGTAGAGCAATCGAATCTTGTAGAATGTAGAAAAGGACCTTGATGATCTACAATAACAACACCGATATTCAATATCCATGCAGAAATACGTTAATGACCCGCTCGTAAGCTGACCCCCCAACCTTTCACCCAAAAAAGGTCGGCTTGCAAACGAGCAAATACGGTAGTTTTTATCAAGTTTTATTTCAGCCTATGTATTACTTTTTCCACTATTTATATACTTGATGCAGTTTGAACACAGTTCCGAACGTGTTATAAGAAATGGAGTCAGTTCATGTTTTTGTCATTAAATAAGTAGTCGCTATACAAAGTTTTTCTGTTACATGTATGAAGATACTTCTCCATTTTTTCAACTTCTGAGATATTAAAAAGATTTTAAGCTGATATTTGGTCTATTATAAATAACAATTCTCTAGGTATGTTTGGCTGTAAATCAGTGTGGAAAACAAAAATCCCTGAGGTTAACACTAATTAGAGTCTACTAAAATGTGTTGATGGCATGCATGTTTTGTCAATTAACTTGTAAGCAATAAGTTCAGCCCTTGTCAGCAGCTAATTATTTATAGTATAATAATAATAAAATCTATAGAATATTTTTTGTAATATATTCTTTATTAGCTATATGAAGGCAAACTAAAGGAAATGTAAAATAATATTATGTGTTAAATATAAAACTTCACATTGAAAGCTGAGTGTGTAGCCAAGTTTACAATGGTAAATAAATTATCTATATAACTCAACTATCTTTTTAAGATATACTTTTTATTTTACCTGAGAGCACAGATTTGACCTAAACAGAAATCCATTCCATTTTTTTTCTATTACATTGTATTATTATATGTTTAAATATTGATTTCCATTTTGATAATGTGATGATCAATCTGGAGATTGTGTGACTCCAACTATATAAACACTCTCAATATCTTAACATTCTTGTTATTAGTTTTAAGCTCTGTAACGTTTTTGATGAATTCAGAGTACAATGTACTGGTTTACAATAATCCACGGCAATAGAAAAATTATGACCTTTTTATACATGATATGCCTGGATTCTGTAGTTACTGGACTTTTCTGAGCTTGATTTAACATCAAAACTGCTTTCTCAAAATTTCAATTTGTTGTGTTGATTTTATCAAACTGTTGTTAGATTTGGGGTATCTTAATCATCCCAAATTATAGAATTTTGACTTTATTTCTAACGCTGAAAATACTATGCAAATAAACTTTTAATTCCTGCTTTAGCACTTTTCAGCTTTTTTCTCCCTGCTTCTTCTGATCTGCAGGTAAAAATTGTTTTTGAACCACTGCTTTAAAAGTAAGGCATTTTTATAAGCTTCTTTGTAGTGCCATACAATAAATATTACATTAAATGAAATAATTGCTCTTGATGTCCTAAGAACAAATGAAATGTTATAAAAAGTTGATCAAATAAAAATAAATAAATTTTGATTTACATAAAAAGACAAGAAATTGTGTTATTTCATGAATCGTTAAATGATTAATTTGCTTGTGGATCAATGTTAGTTTGAGTAAGTAGTAAGGATAGAATTATATGGTAAACTGTTAGTTTGAGTAACGATAGAATTATATGGTAAATGTTAGTTTGAGTAACGATAGAATTTTAAGGTAAACTGTTAGTTTGAGTAACGATAGAATTATATGGTAAATGTTAGTTTGAGTAACGATAGAATTATATGGTAAACTGTTAGTTTGAGTAACGATAGAATTATAAGGTAAACTGTTAGTTTGAGTAACGATAGAATTATATGGTAAACTGTTAGTTTGAGTAACGATAGAATTATAGGTAAACTGCTAGTTTGAGTAACGATAGAATTATATGGTAAATGTTAGTTTGAGTAACGATAGAATTATAAGTAAACTGTTAGTTTGAGTAACGATGAATTGTATGGGTGGGGTTTGAATAGTTTGATTGTGTAAAAATTGAATAACACTTTAACTTTAATACTAACTCCTGGCCCAATACCATTGACTTTGTTCTTATTGTCTCTTGAGCTTCATGTAATTTTGTGGAATTTTTTGTTATACTCATGACTTTCTTGTCACCATTTTACTCTTGAGTTAATGGAAGTTTTACTCCTGACTTTCTTGTCACCATTTTACTCTTGAGTTAATGGAAGTTTTACTCTGGACTTTCTTGTCACCATTTTACTCTTGAGTTAACTGAGATTTGTCTTATAATATCTATTAATTATTGACTTCTTTGAATTCACTCCTGAACAAAGACTTTCTTATTATACTGATGACATAAAATACAGGGATGTCTTGTTCTTGAATTAAAATCTTTACAATTTTTACAACTCAAATCTGTTTATACTAGAAATTTACTGGATTCAAATTTTTGAGGGCCGGATTTATTAAGTGAAATCCGGCCAGAGTCGGATTTATTAAGTGAAATCCGGCCAGAGTCGGATTTGTAAAAATGGCCGGCTTCCAGATTTACCGGAGCCGAAATCTTGTACACCCCTAGCTTATCCACAACATATATTTTAACGCCCTTATCAAATTTTTGAAATGGGTTTAACTCAGTCCCGAAATAAATGAAATGTAAACTGCAAACAAGTTGAAGTCTGTGTGTGACAAGAGGATTAAGAATACTGATAGTTTCTGCATGTAAATGCAAACATTATACTGAACCAAAGACAATGATTAGTATGATTTATTTGTGTTGAACTGTAGCTATTTATTATCTACATTACTCGCGGCCCAAAGAAAATGAAAAGTATGACGAAACAGAGCTTCAAGTTAGGGAGTGTGATCAGTGTGGAAGAGGTCACGATAATACCTAATGTCAATGTGACTTTCTATGTGTGGGAATTAACAAAAACATACCAACCCCCACGCCAAAACAACAACAAACAAATAGTTATAAACACACGGAACTTAACATTGATACTTTATGTACATTTTAACTGACCACCTTAAGACTCATTCATGACTGTTAGCCACACATAGATAGTAGATCTTTGAACACTACAAAGGCTGGTAAGCCTAAAGTATGTAGCCTACCTTTACGTAATAGTTGTGTCCAATTAAAAGCTCCTGTTGAGATTTCCTGGCGGTTCTTATTTCATTCCTGACATTTCCAACTCATCTGATAATTTGATATTCGATTTCATTACTGGTTAGGTTACTTGACAAATTTATGTTTGACATAGTACAGGCCCCATTGAATGCTCACTTTCGATACCTTTCTTAAGGTTGGCATCCGTCCCGATTTATCGGTTATGGACCTTCCAGTCACGACAAGATTGTCACGTGTGAATCACGAGTTGGATGACGGAGAGGTCACGTGAGTGAAAGCGCGGGAGGAGGAGCTAGTGTTTTTCAAGATGGCTGGACTGGTGTGATTATGTTTCCACGAAGTGTAACCTCAATTTGATATTTCTGTACATTGTGTCCATATTAAAGTTATTTTGTTGACAATAGTATTTCAAGGATTCATTGCACGAAAGTTTGTGATATGTGAGATCGCCTACAATACATATAAAAGCAAACCATTTACAAAGATCCACTCACTTTTGTCCTAATTTGCAATATTTTCAGCAACATGTATTAAAGAGCTTTTTTAGAAACTAAGTGTGACTCGGAGGAAATGAAGCCTAAACAATTAGTTGATGAAAGGTGGATGTACTTTCTTAAGGAAACCGGAAATCTCCAACTCAAATGCCAACTGTTAAAATTATGCGAGTATTTGTTTTCTATCCCCGATGGCAACGCCACTGTGGAAGGATTATTTTCGCTGATGTCCGGCCCCCAACCCCACCCCATCGGACTGATGAAAGAAATTAACTTCTGCCAGGGACTCTGGAATCATTATTAGAGTTCCAGCTTAAATACAACCTGAATTGCATGGAGTTGTTTTGTTTCTTTTAACCGTAATATGAAAAGGGAAAAAAATACTAGCTGAAAAAGGTGAAACGACCCCCAAAATATGGTCTACCAACTACTTCTGATGCATCAAGTTCCGTGTAATTGTGTTCTAAATAAAGGTCATTTATTTTAAATACATTTTTACTTCATTTCTACACCGTACATCTCAGAGTGTCCCTGCTAGATATGGCAACCCTACTATACCTTTCTAAAAGAGAACCAATTCTAGCATAGTCGTGTCAATACTCAAGTCAGCAACATGTCCTAAACTATCAAAGTGCCTCAATAACACGATTTAAACGATTTGCTGCAAGTATCGTTAGTATTAACAGACTAAGAAAAAGAGGGGGGGGGGTGCAGACACATAATATTAATTTTTATTTAAACTCAGTAGAATATCACGATTTTGTTTGTAATATTTAAAAAATACAAGTATTTCTTATTATTTTCTACAACTCATTAGATCTTCTGCACATATTCAATTACAAATAGCCCAAGCTTGCAAGAAGGATAGCAGCCTGCTAGAAAACGAATACTACAGACAACATAGGGTAACAACCAGGGCCGTCTTAACGCATAGGCCCGTTGGGCATTTGCCCGGGGGCCCACGAGCATAGGGGCCCCATGGGAATATGTTTATTTATATATATTATGTATATTTATTTTTTATTCCTGCGGATGGGAGGGGGCACTCTTTCTTTGCCCTGGGGCCCAAAATGGTGTAAAGACGGCTCTGGAAACAACATCGCTAAAGACTATTGATTTTGACAGCGAAAAACAACTGGGGTTTACTCCCTCACTATAGACCCATCATCATATCATGTAGTATCCTCTATAAATGGAGAAGAAAGACCCCCCCCCCAAACCATGTGATGCAGTTGCTATAAAAACATGCATACGATCTTGCTTTTATGGCAAACATTAAACGTTATCGTTAAGACTGTACTGTACTGTCACGATGCAAACCCATAAACCACACCATCAAAATATGAACGTCTCAGAAAGCTTGGACTGTTCCATTATAGCAGACAGACTACAAATAGCACAAAAGACCTTTCACAAACAATCACTTAGGGCGAGTCGTGGAAATGCGGAGTCGTAGTAACTGGTAAGGGTTGAAAATCCCACCCCTCAATTTATAGTTGATTAAAAGAGTATATAAATATGGTGTTGAGTGCCTCCCTTCTCGCCCCCTTGTCACAGACAAGAATTGTGATAAAAATATTCGAAACGAATGAGAGGATCGTTGAGAGATTTTATAGATCCATTCAGGGAAAAAAACAACAACTAAGGGATATAGAAAGTTGGTGGTCCACTTCGAATGTCAATTTTGATATATCTTGATAAGTGGCAGAGGCGTCACTAGGGGATGCGGGGAGTGCGGACCACACCAGGTGACACCATCACAAGGGGTGACACCAAAATGTACAATTCTGTTATGTCCCCGTTATTTGTCACTGGCAGACTCGGAGGAGGTATAAGGTGTAAGACGTGAGGGGGTGACGCCACAAGCTACCGCACTGGTTGACACCAACCCTTGTGACACCTCTGACGAGTGGTATTTTAAATCAGAGGTTTTAATTTTTTTTAAATGGACGGTAAAATTCAAGCCCATGCCGGGTGAATTAATACTAGTAACGTCACTGTGTAAGTGTAAGCCCAAACCTTTGGCTAAGCACAGCACAGCAGTAAGTGAGTCAGTTTTATCATTTCCATTAATTTCAACATCTAAGACAGGGATGGCAAACCTTTATTAGTGTGTGTGCCAATATTTCTCAATTTCAAAATTATAATTACTTTCTCTTGCTAGGGGCGCGATCGATCCGAGGCAGATCCCGAGTCGCGGGTTCGAGCCCAGGTGCTGGCCACACATTCCCCTGCTCGTTAGTGGTGGCTAAAACGATACATCACTTGCCCCATAGTCCGTCAAGGACTGGAAAGGGGGTCATCATCAAGTAGCTTATCTGTGACATTGCCATTATGTAATGCTTAGTGTAGATTGTCTCATTTCGATCGCGTGCCATGCAAGATTGGCTCGTATACCAACAGTGGCACGCGTGTCGTGGTTTTGTCACGACTGGTGTAAGAATTTTCCCCTTTAAGAAAAGAAGGAAAAAAAACGTATAGAAAACAACTTTTCTGACCTCAAACTTCCCATCGTGGATTCTCTCAAAATCTGACCACCCAAGAAATCTGATTAGTGACCTTATTTAACTTTTGACCAGTTTCTTGTCTCATTCAATAGCATGGAATGTAAATGCAGACAGCATAAAGCCAACAAGCGACAACAGCTATAAAAGTTGATCCAACGGCCCCTTTAGATTACTTAACATTCTTCTACAAAATCTCATTCACTCCAATTTACTGAATTTTGTAGACATTTTCTATAAAAGAGATAGAAGACAACAGTAGTTGCAAGTCTGGTGGCATTCTGCTCATTTATTTAATGTAGATATCTTATGAAGCTGAATATAGCGAGCTCTGTTAAATTTAAGATTTATGATTTTGTATTTGGTGTAATGCCATGAGGATTTCACAAGAATGTGAGTATTGGGGGTGGGGGGGGGAGTTGTCTTGTCTTATCTATACAGACGCTCCTTCTATACAGAATATTAATGCGTCCACAGACCATGCTGGTCTGTTGGCAAGTGATGCAGCGTTCACAGGCCTCGGCTATAAGGGTTCCACGCATTACCCAGCCGCCTTTATTTCCCTAACTAATGTTAGGTACCCATTCGGAGCTGGGTGGACTCAGGGATGCCCCAGGCCCCGGGAACAAATCCTAGCCTTCACAAGGATCCAAACCCGTGACCATCGGTATGCCAGCCGAGCGCGCATGCCACTCGACCACCGTTTTCAGATTTTCAGCCCCACTGAAGCCACCGCTCTTTTTTGTGTTTGTTAGCATATAATTTAAACGTTTATTATAATTAACTTGTAGTATGCTGTTTTAGTACATAATCTGAATGAAATCATGGATTTAAAGTCAGTATGACATATTAGTGACAATAATGATAATATTTATAAAAAAATCCCTTATATTAATTTCACCGTCTTGTCGTGATCTCTCTCTGTCGTGGTCAAACCCGCGGAAAAACAAAAGTAAAACAATGACCCGTGATCCTATCGAGCTGAAATTTTGCACACAGACTTGTGTCACCTAACAATGCATTGTATCAAAATTTCAGATCGATCGAAAGTAATTAAAATAATGCATTTTTAGTTTATCTCTATGTAGCCGTCTGCTATAGTTTACCTTCACGGTTCACTGGAGTTCACATTCACTCCAGCCATCGATGACCACATCCCCGTGTTTTACAGCAAGTAGAGTTCAGTCACGTTCAGTCTGCACATTATATTGAACATAATCAATACTTTTAGTTATGTCTCATGCATAAGAAAATTATAGTCAAAAACTTTGTTTTTACAGGTTGTTTTTACTAAAAATTAAATCTTCATGGTTCAGATTAAATGGATTAATTGAACTTGAAAAAAGAAGGGACCGGGACGGGGGTAATTTGTAAAACTTAGAGCATAAAAAAAAGTACATTTGCATATCAGTATCAAAAACGATTGTATTAATTTTAATAAACACGATGTTCTCGATCGAAACTCATTTTTGTTTTTAATTTGCAAAATAACAAATTAAGTAAATTGGCCGAGAAAAGTAGGTCTACTATTATACTATATCACGTTTCGCTGATAAAAATAGTATATTTCATAGGCGTATTCATAGTTATGATTGGGGAAAATTGGGACAGATGTCAACATAATGAAGTTTAAAAGAAAATATTTTAAACTATTTGAAGATAGTAGATTTTACATAATTGTAGGTAAAATTATAACGACAGATGTCCTATACAATTTTACTTAAGTATTTTTTTAAGTTTCTGGAAGTGCCACTGGCTGCTTGCATTAAATTTCCCACAATTCCTTAGTGACCTTTACGTAGTTGCGTTATTCATCCGCAATGTTTATTTTTTCTTATTAGTAATTCATTTGTTTATGTCATTTTAAGTTTATTTGCCTAATTCGAGATGAAAATACATTATTTTAAGTGAAATATTATTGTAAATAACTTTAAATACTTATTTCAAAGCAGTATTACGCTTCTCGGTCTAATTGTTATATTGAAACTCGGGTCAAAGGAGTGCAAAGGCCCTAAACGACTGGCAGTACATCTAAGATTTCACCCTACAGACTACCGTCTTTGTCGACTTGTTAAATCATGAATAGCACAATCAAACCAGCAATTCTTGGGCTAAGATGATCCATCAAAGTGATCAATCCAGTCCACACCAGTGCACTGCTATAATTCTGAAAATAAAACTTTGTAGTACGGTAAATACCTAAAAAAAATATATCCAGTGTGGCTCAGAAGCTAAGTTCACCAAAAAATAAATAAAAGTAATCTTGGGTCAGTTTTTGCACTGACGAACCTGCATCTGTATTAGTATTATCATAAATTCTACTACTCATACGTGTTGATAATTTATTTATCCTTTTGAAAATGTCATCAATGGGTTCAAGACCGAATAATAGGAGGGATACGAAAATGCGGATCAGAGCATTTCCCGTAAGTGATTTCCTTCTAAATACTATTACTAAATATTTTATATTAATAGTCCTGTATACTTATACTGTATTAAATTGTTATTACAACTTCTCATTCAACTATAACTAAGAACTAATATATTTTCATACCCCATATCTCTTGGATGAAGATGATAAATTTGCTTCGCTTTCAGTGACTTTATAGGCCAAAAATTTCCTAGTATTGATAATTGATAATCATTGATATGATCTGATATGCTGTTCAAAATGTAAATAAGCTTAATGCTTCCTTATGAATGACCAAAAGTTGAAAGTAAAAGTAAAGGGATAGGCTAATACTAATTACTTGATTAATATGATATTATATACTGGATCAATTGTAAAGACTTCAATCTGGTTAGATTAGATAGACAGAAATTAGTAAAACAATATGTGAAAGCCTGAAAAATGAACTATAAACAACAAACATGTAAATGTAACATCGTGGACAAGATGCCTCCTTAGCCTCCTTCATTCAGCAAATTAACGACAACATTAAAGACAATGGTATTTGATAATATTTTTAAAAAAAATACTTTTCTGCAAGGCAATATGATATGCCATATCTGAAAAGACAGAAAGTAACCGTGAGGTCGAGGGTCTAAGGATGGGCAAGGGCAACATTTAAGACAGAATGGTAACGCGAGTAACAGAAATTATTTTATTGTTTGGTGGGCCAAATGACATAATAATTGTTACATTTAATTAGAAAATCAAATTAAGGATGATCTATAAAAATTCATTCTAAGTTCAGTTTAAGAAAAAGCTGTTATTATTTTTATTAGTTTGACAATTTTATGTTTTTATTTAATAATTTGAAGCCATTAAAAGTTAATTATTGACAATTTTTATTCAAAGCTGTTTTTTCTTTGAGTTATGATTTTGATAACAAAAATATGTTATTTCAACAGAAGGATTATAGATTATATCAATGTGAATCTCATTTTTTTAAAAATGTTAAAAATTCTAATATAATTAATAATAACCATAATAATAATTTGAGAACTTCGATGTCCAGTCTAGGGCTGGGCTCTCCGTGCTACATATAAAAATAAAGAATAATAAACCATATATACTCGTTCTAAAGCTGACTATTTTTGGACAAAATCTAGGGGAAAATGTTGGGGGGGTCGGCTTACGAGTGGGTCATAGGTATAGGTGATTTCTGCATGTACATTGAGTATCCGTGTTGTTATTGTAGATCATCAAGTTTTTTATCTACATTCTACAAGATTCGACTGCTCTACCAGAAGGTATAAAATATTATTAAACATCTGCACTTACCTTATTTATTCATTTTATTTATTTTTGTGACTGTTTTAATAAACTGCTTTATAAATTTTGTTTTCAACAACGAATTTTAATGTACGCACTTTCATCACTGTTTACCAAAGAAACAAAAATATACCAGTAACTCTTGGGGTCGGCTTACGAGCGGGTTACACACTTTCTATACTATTCTCTTCCAAAAAGAGGGGGGCGGCTTATGAACGAACGGGCTATAGAACGAGCATATACGGTGTATTATATACGAAACATTAAACATAAAATGACACAGATGGCACACATAAGTTACTTAAAGAAAGTTCAGATAGTAAGTCTGGAAAGATAGGTTTTATTATTTTAAAAATTTCAGTTTATATCTATGCTATTGACATTGTTATATTTGATTTATAAATTTTGGTATTTATAAATGGTCGTATAAATTCCAACATTTTGTAATACAAAAATAATAAAATAATAAATAAAAGGTAATTGAAAAGATAGTATTCATTTTTATTTAAGGCACTACATAAAAATCATTATTCTTATTTTATCACTTAAGGGCCCACAATCTATACTTTGATCATTTTGGCTCCTGTTCCAAATGGAGGAAATATGAAACACTGTTCTTAAATGTAAAATTCTGTCTTTGCATAAACATTGAAAATCATTGGTGGATCAATAGTTTTGCTGCTTTTTTAACTTTAGTCACCAACTCACTATTTAAAGCATAAAGAACTAAATTTAAGTATTAATATTGTGTTTCAAAACCTTGTCTCTCTCCGTCATATAGGCTATTTGTTTCTAAAACATTGTGTTGAAAATGAGTTCAAATTTCTAGTTTTTAATTATATTATTATAACTAAAATGTGTAAATACTATTTTTCAGATGACAATGGATGAAAAGTATGTCAATAATATTTGGTCTTTGTTAAAAAATGCCATTCAAGAAATCCAGAAAAAGAACAACAGTGGACTTAGCTTTGAGGAGCTTTATCGCAATGCCTACACAATGGTCCTTCATAAACATGGTGAAAAGTTGTACACTGGGCTCAAGGATGTTGTAACAGAACATCTAACTGGCAAGGTATGTCCTCTTCTTGAAATACATAAATAAAAGCAATTAAATGGGTAAATAAAACTTTTGTACCATATCATAAATATTTCAGTAACTCAACAAGAGAGTTACTAGATTTTGTACGGGACAAGGGTGCTTTTGACTTTGGACCTCATGCATGAAAATAACAAATATGCAGAAAATAAGTCATATATATTTCATCATAAGAGGACCAAAAATCCAGCTTGCTGCCCAAGACTGACTGACTGCATCCTTCATGGGAAGTGATGTTTTTATATTCCTGTGAATGGGTATTAAATCATCTTACAGACATCGTTCAGGTCTTAAATCATGTGAATGTTATAGAAGCTGTCATCTGATTGAAACATACATTCTTTCTTTATTTCTAGGTCAGGGAAGATGTCATTCAAGCCCTAAATAACAACTTTCTCCAGACCCTGAATGCAGCTTGGAATGATCATCAAACATCTATGGTGATGATACGTGATATACTTATGTACATGGTAAGAATTTACCTTGAAAGCATATTTCTGTTAAGGAATCTGCATAACATAGTTTCTATTTGTCTTGGAAGTGGGAAGAAATGAGTTTTGTGTATAGATTGAATCAGTAGCTTTTGAGAAATGAAAAGGCAAAAAAAGAAAAGCAGCAAAGGGACAGTGGCAAATGATTGATTATTTAAAATTGTCTGTCTGCATTCTTTTTATCTTTAAACATCAGATAGTAATTATTAAGGTTGTTAAGACCGATCGTTTTTGAGGACCGGTTAGCCGTTCAAAAAAATACAGGTTAACCGCAAGTCCTTGTATGCCTTATGTTTTGAGAACCAACGAGTCACTGTTTTTTCACCTCGCGTCATCTGATGGTGGCATCAGAGCCCGATTCCCCCGCTGGCGTTCAGCTCTTTTTCGCGACGCCCTCAATTCAGCGAATTAAAAAAAAATTAAAAAATATTTTTAAAAATTCAAAGAATTAAGTAAACAGTGATGGTTAATAGTCAATTTTTAAAAAAAATTTTAAGACTCGTGATTAACTTTTCGCTAAAGTTAGCGAGGTATTTTTCATAAGTTTAAAAAACCCACGCCTCGCTTCGTCCGTTGGGACGTCGTGTGACTCTCCTGTGTTTTGTGCGTGATGCCGGTCAACTCTGATGCGGTCAACTCGCGAGTTAAAATTAGTAATAATAATAAAATTATAAAGCTTACGGAGTAAACAGTGATGATAAAATGGAATTTATTTAAATACCATATTATTTTTCAATCGTCAACTCGCCAGAATTATTGAATTTTGCGGCGCACACGACGTTACCTCCCCCCCCCCATTTTTCCTGTTGAAATAGGGTTAGAGCTACTCTCGCGGTACTCCCCTTCCAACGCATAAGAATTACATTTTTTAAAGAAAATAACAGTTTTGATATTAATGTGGTAAGCTTACGTCAAATGCCTTTGACTTGCAGGAAATTTGTCACTAAATGACCAAACTCGAATTTGAGAACCGATTAATCGCCCGGTATCTTTGCTACGTCTATCAAATGACTCTCGTAGATACTTCACTAAGCGGCTCGCGCCGATCAATTATTTGGATGCGGGAAACAGACTATAAACCGGTGACCAGAGAATGCCGTTAGGTCACGGGTTCATATGGTTTTATAGCTTTTCTTTGTCTTTATAAGAAACCGACTATAATTAATATAAATAGAAACAGTCGCGGCCTTGACTGTTGTTGACATCAAACGTGCACTGTGTGTAGCTTTCGTACAGTGCCTCGACTACTAAACAAATTATTTAAAAAAAACATTATTTAGCCGTAGGCGAACTAAACTAATAGTGATGACGTGTACATTATTTATATACCCGGAATATGGAGAAAGCGATTTGATGTCACCGTCGCTCGCGTTAGTCTCGTATGCTGCCCTGCATCTTAACAGTAAATTTACGGTTAACCGATCCTGATTAAATAGGACCGGTCCTGATCTGAGAACCGGTTAACCGTTAACAACCTTAGTAATTATTAATTTACTAATACTAATAGTTAAATATTATCAGCTCAGTTTTATAGAAGTTTTGTAAATCTTTGTTTGAATTAAAGATGCTAAGAATTTTATCTTGTTTTTAGGACCGTGTCTATGTGCAACAGAATAATGTGGAAAATGTCTACAATCTTGGTTTGATTATTTTTCGAGATTATGTAGTTCGTCTTCCCGCTATTAGAGATCATCTCCGGTCAACATTATTGGAAATGGTGGCCAAGGAACGAAAGGGAGAAGTAGTGGACAGGTAAATATTCTCATTTAAAGAAAACTTTCACCTTCAGCTAAAGAAAGAACTTAGTTTTATTTGGGACAATCTTCTCTCATTATTATGTTTTACAAGTACAGTCTTAAGTAGCAAGGGTTTACTAAATCTAAAGGATGTCTGGAAAATAAAAAGGGAATTCATTCATTCTTTTACCAAAGTGCTACAAAGCATGTATTAGTTTTTCATGTACTTTAGTCTCTATACATGCTTATAGAATATGTTATCAATTGTCAGGGGCGCTGTGAAGAATGCATGTCAAATGTTAATGGTTTTGGGCATTGACTCAAGGGGAGTGTATGAAGAGGACTTTGAGCAACCTTTTCTTGAACAGTCTGCAGAATTTTATAGGGTTTGTTTATTTTAATTAATTTTGTTTAAAACCAAAATAAATAATCTTTTCTTGAACCCTATGTTGGTTAATGTTAAATTTGTTATCAAAGTATATGTTTACCAAAGTTATAAGATTTGAAAGGTTGAGCCAAAAGGCTTGAAGTAAGTCCTTTTAAAAAACAAAGCTTTGTTTGATAGAATGTGTTTAAAAGATTTTTCAAATTCTTCTTCTCAGTTGGAAAGCCAGAAATTTTTAGCGGAAAACTCAGCCTCTGTGTACATAAAAAAAGTTGAGGCTAGAATCAATGAAGAAGCAGAGAGAGCCAAGCACTACTTGGATAAAACCACAGAGGAGCCAGTTGTTAAGGTACCTAGACATTTAGGCCTGGTTATGAGAGGAAAATCTGATTGTCTTTTTTAAAACGTAATGGTACACTTGTTTGACAATTTTGGATACAGAAGCATTCTTGGTCAAATTTTAAAACTCAAAGTTTTTATGGTCATTTTTGTTTGGACTAAAACAAATCCCTTTATAACATGTACCTAGTTGCTTACTGACTATCAACTTTGATGGTTAAGGATTTTCACTTGGTGTTTCCCTTTTCCATCTTGGCAATAAGTCCATTCCACCCAGGGATGCCCTCAGTTGCCATGGATGCATTCTCTAAGATTGAACCACATAAATTAATATTGGGGTATTTTAATCAATAAGTATTATAAGAATCATTATCACTGTAAATTTTGTGAACACAATTTTCACCCAGGTACTTGAGGCAGAGCTCATCAGCAAACACATGAAGACTATCGTAGAGGTAAGACACTCACATTTGGTGATGACTAAATCTATATTATAGTTTAGGCTGAATGGATTAGTATTCACTTAAATGATCAATTAATTTTTAAATATTTCATGCTTTGTTTTTTTTTATTCAATTAGAAAAATAATCTTAAACTTTTAAAAATCATTTTGCAAGAAAATGCTGTATTGATTTTGTTTTTCAAAATTCAAATTTTACTTTCTATTCTCACAAATGATTAGATGGAAAATTCTGGTGTGGTGCACATGTTGGAAAATAATAAAACAGATGGTAAGCAACAGTTCCCTCCTTCTCTCTTTTTAATATAAATCGCGACACTTAGTTTTGTGCCAAAAAGTCAAAGCCCTTTTTTTTCAAGAATGGGACATGCTTTGCAAAGAAAGTTTAAAAAAGTAAACCAATAACTTCAAATAAATATAAATATCCATATATATTCTTGTAGGAAAATAAATGAAGTAACACAAGCTGGGTCATTAAAACTTAAATCACAATTATGCAAATGAGCCTCTCTAATTTGCAAATTTATGCTTACAGTTTTTTTGTTGACCTGTAAATAAACATGATTTACCTGTATAACATCTGTGTGAATTTCTTAAAGGTAAAATTAAGTCCAAGTACTTGTGTTTTGGGAAGCAAATTTCTTAAAATACCTAAACCCTAGGGGAAAATAAGGAAAACATGAAATTTTGAGTCAATGTATTGCCAAGTTAATATTTTACTTCACACATATTGAAATCAGCTTTTTATTGTTTAGTCATGCATCAATTAATATATTGTATTTAGAAATTTATGGAATGATTGTTATTTGTATAATGTTTTTCTCTCAGGCCTGCTATAATTGACAATTATTGGTTTCATAATTATTATTCTTATTGGAATTTTGTTTCAGATCTGGCATGCATGTACAAGCTATTTTACAGAGTTCCTAATGGACTAAAGACCATGTGTGATTGCATCAGTAAATATCTTAGGGAACAGGGAAGAGCTCTAGTCAGTGAAGAGGGAGAGGAGAGTAAAAATGCAATTATATACGTGCAGGTCAGAGCCTTAAAACATTTTTTGTAAAAACTTTTTTGTTCAGCATTGTTAACCAGAATTTAATTTACAGACATTTTTCCTTTAAAGAATCTGTAAATATTATTTGAATTTGAGCCACATGAGTGTTACAGAATTTCCTCATGCAACTTGTTTGCATTGCCCCAGATAGTCAAATAATATTGCCGTATTGTTTTATAAATTATGTATCTCTTTCAGAAATGATTTATGGTATTGATGATAACAAACTGTTTTAGTTATCCTTATGTTTCATATTGTTAAGAGTGACTGGTTACTTTGTGTTCTTTTTTTGTCAATCTTTCATTTAGAATATGTACTAGAAAAATCTTATAAATCACCGTTTAAACAATTTTGACAGAATCTTCTGGATCTCAAGGACCGCTTCGGGCATTTCCTACATGAGTCGTTCAGTGATGACAAGATGTTCAAACAAATGATCTCAGGAGATTTCGAGTACTTCATCAACCTCAACCCCAAGTCGCCAGAATATCTTTCACTTTTCGTTGATGACAAGCTGAAAAAGGGTGTTAAGGGGGTAGGTTTGTGTTGTTGAGGGGGGTAGGTTTGTGCTGTTAAGGGGGTAAGTTTGTGCTGTTAAGGGGGTAGGTTTGTGTTGTTAAGGGGGTAGGTTTGTGTTGTTAAGGGGTAGGTTTGTGTTGTTAAGGGGGTAAGTTTGTGTTGTTGAGGGGGTAGGTTTGTGTTGTTGAGGGGGTATGTTTGTGTTGTTGAGGGGGTAAGTTTGTGTTGTTAAGGGGGTAGGTTTGTGTTGTTAACGGGGGAGGCTTGTTTTGTTAGGGGTGTTTCTAACTCAGGACATGATTTTAAGTTTGTTAAGTTATTGATAATCTATACAGTCGAAACCGTTTTAGTCGACGGCGTTGGGGTATGAAAAATGGCATCGAGATAACCGATGATCGAGTTAAAACGAAAACCAATATGGCGGCAAAATATTAACATGCGCTTGAAATTTCTTTATATATGTGTTGTGCGTTAATTAGTGATGGGACGATTAATCAGAATCGTATCGGAATATAAGAAATATCAATATAATGTTAAATTATGTGATATATTATATTATGCGAAATGGAACGTCCTTGCGAGTATGATTTATGTAAATGAATTAGTGACTCGGCTCTGACTGAGACTGAGGCTCTAGTTTTAGTTCATTTACTTGTTCGTCCTTGAACTTTATTATTTCATGCTATTTACTACTAATACTAACGATGTAATTATAATTAAAGTCATAATCTTAGTGTAAGTTTATTACTAATAAATACCAAGGCATTTATTTGTATAAGGACCAAGGAAAACAATCAATATTCAAATAAATATATTTTAAATATATTTGTAGGTACTTCAGATAGTCGTTCGCGCATCGTTCTGCTCATGTTGAAAAAAGTCGCAAATATTGTTTCAATTTGTTAATAATTGACTACCATTACGCTAGGACTAGTGTTTAAGTGTTTACCGTAGTTACAACTATTGAACGACAGCTTACACTCATCTTTAAAAATGTTTAGGCTTATTTATTTAAGTTTTAAGTCTTCAGAATTTAAATAATTTATTCAGCTGCAACTTCAATAAGCCCGAAATAGCTTTTTACCCCGGAGTTCGTTTTTAGTTTTTGTTGTGTTAGCGACGGTGACTTCAAATCGCTTTCTCCCTATTCCGGTATCTAAATAATATACACGTCATCACTTTTAGTTTACTTCGTCTACGGCTAATGAATGCTTTTTAAAAAATTTTTTTTAATTTGCTTAGTTGTTGAGGCACTGTACGGTCAAAGGTCACGGCTATTACTACAGCGCTCTAAGTGAATTCAAAGGGACGGGGGGGGGGACACAAGTTACGGAGTTTTCTAGTTAGGGATAATGAGGGTGGGGGAGAGAAGGCTAGACAGGTCTTTGATGTTTATATAAAAGGAAGCCTCTTGCTTTGACATACCAATACAAGACCGCGAGAAGAGACACCTTCCCTCCCCTCCCCACTGTTATACATCTACAGTGGGTTGGGGGGAAGGAACATTTTTCTTTTTAAATTGAGTCAGAGCATGCCTTGGTAAATGGCCATTATAGCTAAACCCTATTGGGTGTGGGGGGGGGATCGTCGTGTGCGCGGCGAAATTCAATAATTCTGGCAAGTTGACGAGTGAAACATAATATGGTATTTAAATAAATTCCATCTTATTATGACTGTTTACTCCGTTTTATCAGGACTTAGTCGGTATATTAGCTTATTACCCGGAGTTAATTTTATGTTGTGTTACGGCAGAATACCAGAGCCAACACGCGAGCGAACGTGACATCAAAATCAAAGCGTTTTCTTAATAATAATATTATTCTGGTCTATAAATATAGACTGTTTGTGGAGTTCGCTAGTGACTGATTTTTAAAAAAAAATGTATTAACTTAGTTACAGAAGCATAGTACTAGAAGTAACAGTGCTGAGCAAGCGGGCTGTGACGTCACCAGCAGACCCTGGTGAGGCAGAAAATTGGTCCCTTCCCTTGGTTATAAAAAAATCATAGCTAACATTTTCAAAAGCTGGCGATTGGTCATGGGGATCGAGCTAACCAAGTTAAGTTGCAAATTTGGCCCTCTTTTGTGCTCGAGGTACTAGGTTTCGGCGACTTACAAAAATCGAATTAGCCGATGAAAAAATGCTAAGACAAAGAGAGAATTTGGCGGTTCCAATAAAAAACGTCGAGTTAGTGGGGTGGTCGAGCTAACCGAGCTCGAGGTAAGTGGGTTCGACTGTAATTTAATTTTTTTTAAAATAGTTAATAAATATTGTTTTTAATAAAATTGCATTTTTTAAAATTGTTTTTTCTTTAAAGCAAATACAAAATTTATTGGATCAAATGTATCAAGTATTTATGTTCATTTATTAGATTCAACTCACATTTGTCTAGTTGACCATGATTTTCTCCAGATGACAGAACAAGAGATTGAGAATGTTTTGGACAAGAGTATGGTTCTATTTCGCTACCTTCAAGAGAAAGATGTCTTTGAGCGCTACTACAAGCAGCATTTGGCCAGGAGGCTTCTCCTCAACAAGAGTGGCTCAGATGATTCAGAGAAGAACATGATCTCCAAGCTGAAGGTTTCATTTCTTAAAAACTCATTTTATTTTGCTCCATGAACAAAGTGGTGTTATTTTTTTTAGTAGAAGTTTGGATAGTAATTAGTAATTTTTTTCTCACCATGAATTTTTTTTTATAGTAAAAGAAACCTAAAAATAACAACTATAACATTTATTTATAAAGTTTGTAACTTTTTCTTAACTAATTATTTTTATATTACAATGAAAAGATATAAATTTCCCTGCGTATTGATCAAGTATAGGATCTGCAATATTTTCTGCTGCTGGACAATGTTCCCTCTAAGGTTCGTTAGTCCGTGTGCAAAGGAAAAAAAGCTTGTGTGCAAAGTTGCACAGCATCCATTTTTTGTGCAATATTTTACAAAATTAACTGCGCAGTAATTTAAAACTGCTGCGTGGCGTCAGTCAGATATCTGCGCAGTCGCACAGCTTAAAGGGAACATTTCTGCTGGACCTTTCCTACTGATGAAATGTTTACTGCATACGTGTATTAATTTAGTTAATAACAAAAATCCTTCCGTCACATGCATTAAAGGCATCTTTTTATATTTTTATTAATATTTTTGAGTTTTGAGAAGTGAATGAAGTTGAATACCCTGCTTGTCACTGTTACATGTACTGTACCTGTAAAGATAAAGCATTTTGTTTTTTAAATTTAGGAAAATATACTTGCAAAAAATGTTATGTTCCAGGTTAAGTGCCAGTCTAACTTATCCTTTCTCAACTGCTTGAATCTGCTGGTTCTTTTTTTAATATTAAAATTTTAGAGCAGGTTTTCATCTAATTAAAAGAGGAGCTTGCAGCTTTAACCTCATTATTTAGTGGATTTTAGGCCACTTTAATCCTGATTTATAAAGGTCTGAAAATTATCCGGTGAATGAACTTCAATTTGCTGAGAAATCTTAGTTGTGATTATTCATTTGAAATGACCACATGAGGATTCAGAAACAGAATCCATGGACTGAAGTGTTTTCAAGCTGTGGATAAGACAGAGTTATAATATCCATTCAGAGCAAATCTCTAGGAGTCTTGGCAGTTACCTTGGGTTTATACTCAGAAGTTGTGGACTATCACATTTTCTTATTGCATGATAGTCTTAATTATGTAATTGTTATTTAACTTTCTTTAAAAAATGCATATTGCATTTGGGGCTTTAATGCAGGAGATTATGTTCTTTGTTTAATTTCCAACAGACTGAATGTGGTTGCCAGTTCACTTCTAAATTGGAGGGTATGTTTAAAGATATGGCTTTGTCCACCACCATACAAGATGAATTCAAGCACTACTGCAATGAGAAGAGAGTTCCGTTGTATGGAGTGGACCTAACTGTGCGAGTGCTAACCACAGGTTACTGGCCAACACAAACAGCCACACCTATCAATATACCTGCAGAACCCAGGGCAGCATTTGAAGCCTTCAGAGTGTAAGTCCCTCTTCTCACATTATCACTCTCAATAGCAATCTGGTAAAGAAAAAGTTGAATCCAGAATGAATAATTTTAATAATTTTTAAAATAATGCTACATATACCATAGTCCGCCATGGACTGGAAACGGGGTTATCAAATGACAAAACATTGCAGTGACTTATGGGTACGGCTGTCAATGTTGTTGAAAAAGCTGCCCGGGTACCCGTGCAAATTTCAAACGGGTACCCGGGTTACCCGTTCAAAACGCAGCATAATTTTCGCTGTCATGACGGCTATATAATGCAACCTAGCCACCATCCATGCACCTCATTTCACACAGTAGCAAACAGCGTACTTCCAATAACATAATATTGTGCACTACAAACTTTTATTCCTGCTGAAAATGTATTCATCATACTCATAAACTAAAACTACAGTAAACTGAACATTCAAGCAAAATGCTTAACAACAATGACGTAACGTTCATTCAGGTCATACAGGCCCAGGAGCTTGAATGTTATTGTCTGCTAGGCGGCAGTAGTAACTTTTAATTTATTAACTTTAATTCCTGACAACTTTGTACGTCTTAAAATGAGTTTTTCTGCTAAGCCTACACAAGAAAAACAAAAGTAAAGAAAAGGGCACAGGTTTGTTAAATTGTTTTTTAGCGAGGTGCATCGACACCTATGGGCTGGTGGTGACAGTTTACATCACCAACCAATCGCTCCCTTCAACTTTTACAATTTAAATCAAGCCCACATTATTTTCAACCCTTTTTTTTGTTCAGTTTAAAAAAAATAAACATTTCATTTATTTTTATTATTACAGTAAATATATTAAAACGACTGAAATATAATTTTAAAAAAAAATAAATAAAACATGAGGTGATTTTTATGGGATGGTCTGGATAGGAGTGGAAGGAGGGGGGGGTAGATAAAAAACAAAAAAGACAATTTAGCTTCCTGTCATTGATTCATTGAACCAAAATCTTTTTGTGTTTTATGATTTTTGTTTCATTTTTAGATGAAAAAGGTGTATCAAAATACATTGTAGTTTTGTCCCTTTGACAGATACTTCTTCTGAAGCGTTTTCGTGTTAAATGTATTTCACAGGGAATATTTCAAATGAAAATTTTAAATTTTTGATAAATTTTTGCTAGCCACAATGTGAAACATCAGAGTTGGAGCTCGACCATCAATGGTATAGACAGTGCAGCAACATTTTCACGGGTACCTGGGCGCAATTTTAATACCTGGGTATTTGCATGGCAACGGGTACCTATTTATGGGTAAACTTGTTCAATTCCAACCTTGTTGAGAAATAACCAAAGATAGTGTCCTTTCAGGGATGAAAAGAAAATTCTACAGCGATAGGTGGTCAAACTCAAATGAAAACACACTGGTGTAAACTTTTTTTTAGATGCAAAATTACTGTCCAAAACCTGTTTTCTGTTGTCAACCCATTCGCACAGCTCTCTTCTGTTCCCTGTGCAGACTTGTTTACTTCTATGCCTTCCCCTTAGAAACTGCTTTTGTTTTTAAAAAGGTTAAAACCACAGTATTACTAAAAGCTTTAAAAATCCAAACTTTCAAAGTTTGTTTTCTGTAGATCCGTAGATATTAAAATAGAGTCAGAGGCTAGCCTTTTCTGTCTCATTCATTATTTTTATAGGAAGTGGCTAATAAGTTATGTATTGCTATTTATATCTCCCCTAGAACTGGGTAGCTTGCCCGACGTTCCACCTTTTTGGGTAGCTTCAATAATATTTGTTGTTTCCAAACTAGATTGCAATAAGTTGAGGAGAGCTGTGTTTATCTATGTATAATTTCATATCTCTTTTATTGTCATTCAATCCTTATTAACTTAACCAAACCATGACAGCAATAAACTATATGAAAGTAGAGAGGATATGCATCAACCCATTTCACTCCTTTATTTTGAAACTGTTTCTTCTTTATTGGAAAAATCCAATAAACTTCAATCATCTACTTTGCAAAGTACATACATTTATAAGATTGCTTTTTCATTTTGGGGTGTAATTTTGCAACTCAATTGTATCCCACTTCCTGATGCCTGATTCAGCAAAAATTTTCTAAAATTATCCACTCTTGTTTATTTAACCTAATATTTTAAAACAAATTAGAATAGTTTTTAAATCCTTTATATTAACTCGTGGCGTCTGCTTGATTGATGCCTTGATTGTTTGTTTGCCGAAAAAACTTTGAATCGATTTTTAACCCACTTCCCCGTATGCTAGTGAGCTGAAAGTTTGCAGGCAGACTCGAGCGAACAATAAAAATGATCTATCAAAATTTCAGATCGATCGAATGTATTGTAATGAAATTAATGAATTTTTAGATTATCTCTATTTATCTCTATGCAGCATGTTAATTTTTTGCTAGCGTGTCGCGGTGCGTATTATATTGAACAACCTTTGTAATACTTTCCTGTCGCATGGTGCGGTGCGTATTATATTGACGATCCTTTTTAAAAATATATTCCCGATCTGTAAATCTAAATGCAAGTGATTGCTAGTATGTCTCGCGGTGCACACTACATAAACCATGTTTTTATAACCCTTTTTCCTTGATCAAATCGAGCTGAAATTTAGCAGGCAGACTGTAGTAGTTTTTTTATTATTCTAAAAATCCTTTATATATTGTTTTTTTTTGGTTTGTCGTGCGATGCGTAATATAATGAACATACTTTTAGTTGTGTGTCGTAAATAAAGGATTTATAGTCAAAAACTTTTTTTATTAATAATTTTTTTTATTTATGGCTACATTATGTATTTATTTATTGCTATTTTGAAAAATAGATGAATTTTGTTAAGCTTCCAGAAATGTGTGTCAAATTACAGTCCTTTGTGAATAAATACGAAATGAATATATTGTTTTCTGGGATTATTTCAGTGAACCCAACATTTAATCCTCCATTTCATCTATTTTCCATAGATTTTACCTCAGTAAACACAGTGGTCGACAGTTATCCTTACAACCTCACCTTGGCTCAGCTGATTTGCATGCCAGCTTTGCAGGGGCCAAACGGGATGACATTGACAGCGGTCCAGCCAGCTCTGCCAAGGGTATCAGGAAACATATTTTGCAAGTGTCAACGTATCAGATGTGTGTTTTAGTTCTCTTCAACATAAAGGAGAAATGGACTTTTGAAGTAAGTATTGTAATGAGACTGAGGTCAGCTTACTTGTTGGAAAGAAAACTAGTTCAGCATGCAAAAAATATTTTGCTGTAAAACAACTATGCTTTTAAGTCTAAAACTACTGCACAACAAATTTAACAAAACTATGCGTTTTTATGTTTGTTTTGTTTTAAAATAAATACAACGTAGACATTTGAATAAGAATTAGTCATAGGCCCTTTTGGCCTCATCTAAATTAAAAAAAAATCTCGAGCTGACAATGGGAGGAGGGAAAGGTGGATACTAGTAAAGTAATGACCAAGCCGTGAAGAGGCAGGGCTCAAAATATTTTACACCTTATGAACCACATGTGGGAAAAGCTAATGTAATTTTTATCTTCTGGAATATTATTAGCTGAAGAATATGTTTAAGTATTCAATTTCTACAAGCCTTCACATATTTCAAATAGCAAAAAGTATATAATCTTTTGTAAATATTGATAAAAAAGCTATTTCATGTTAAAAAATTTTTTTTTCGCTGTGTGCTCATATACATTTTCAAAGGAATTTTTTTTTCAATTATCAGGAAATCAAAAATGAAACAGATATGCCAGAAAGAGAACTTACCAGAGCCCTGCAGTCTTTAGCTGTGGGAAAGATAGGTCAGAGGATTTTACAGAAGGAGCCAAAAACTAAAGATATAGGTGAATATACGTTGTTGTGGGAGAATTTAACTAGACAAAATTATGTTCATTTGTAATCAAAATTGGCTGAAAACTTGGACAGTACATAATTGACAATTTCAGATATTTTTTTATTATCTAATCTCATTCAATTTTTGTGTTTCTTAACTCTTTTTCTCCGGAATTATTTTCCTCATTCTGACGGAATTATCTATTCTGGAAATTTGTCGCGGGCTACCATGCTATCTTAAAATGTTAATAACTTTTTTATTTTTTAGCAGATAATGATATATTTGGTATTGAATTAAAGGGAAAAGAATGAAGTTTTTAGGCATCACAGACTCATAACTTTATTTTAATAAAAATAATATGATTTTGTTTTAGTGAAAATAAAAAAAAATATTTAAAAACACCACATTTGTTTTACAAAACCTCTTTCAAAGTCACAAAAATTTAGATTTGTATCCAAAATGTAATAAAATGGTGTTTTATCTGAACTATATTCATATTTACACCAAACAGAATTAATTTCACATTAAAAAAACAAACAAATAAAAAATTAGAGCTCAATATCCATGGTCACCTATACAGGAAAATAATTGGAAAATTGAAATGTTTACACTGGAACTGGAAGCTATACTGTGTGTTGCAACTAGAAATTATTTAAATTCTATTTAAAATTGAACTTAATTTTAGTGAAAAAGTTTAGCAGCTTTCAAATTAGACTCTACATTGTCTAAATTATTATTTGTAGTAGAAATATTATCAGTTCATCCAGGCATTTGAGAGGGGAGGGGGTGGGGCTTGTTGTTTACCAACAGATGACCTGTCAACTTCATTGTCAATTTCACTAAAACTACTAGTACTAAGCGTATGATCCATCGGAAATTTAAAATTACTATGTAAATCATAATTAAAAAGAATACCTTTTTCTTGTTTATCATCGTAGTATTTAAAATAATATTAAATCGATTACCAGATGCATTGGTTGAATATCAACGTTTGTAAACAAACGTAAAAACGAAAATAAAAACAAGCCTTTCAAACGCTTCTTTTGTGGCGAAAATACATTCAAATAAAGAATTTACGACTTTTTTTATTCAAGGGAAATCATTCTAGATTACATTAAAACTAATTTTCGTTTATTAGTTAAGGAAAGAAACGAAACAATTCAGTTTTAATAAATCAACGCTGGCATCGTTGCTATGTCTGAAACGTCCTTTTAAAATCAACGATGGTAGCGTTGTTCCGGAGAGAAAGAGTTAATAAAGTGCCATTAATTTTTTTTTCATATGGATACTATTTTTTCAATAAAATATGGTAGGAAGGAGTTGATTTATAGGCTTTCCAATTCTTACAGAGTTCATTTTAATACAGCAACTATTATTGATCTAATCAGGTCCTGGGATATTTATTTTTTAAATTTATTTTGCTGGATGTTCTTATGTAGAATTTTGAATATTTTCAGAATCTATACACACGTTCACAGTCAATGATCAGTTTTCTTCTAAATTGGTGCGAGTTAAAATTCAAATGGGTAAGTTTATTTTATGTTATGTTAAGTATTTCTTATTTGTTTTTTTATTTTTTATCTTAGTGTTTTAATTATCCATAAAGTCCCTTGTACTTGATAACTTTTCAAAACTATCAACTTGACACATTGGTGTTTTTGCATTAACAGTTGCATCCAACAAAGGAGAGGCTGAGCCTGAGAGAAGAGAAACAAGGAATAAAGTAGATGAAGACAGGAAACATGAATATCCTTTTATAAGTAATTTTTAGCTTCATGTTTAATGCCCCATTTTTTAATTCCTTTATCTAATAATGAAATTAAACAAGGAAAATAAAAAACATGGTGCCAAGCCGTCATTTTCAGATTCACATGTTAAGTCTGGAATTGACGGTTATTTAAATGTGTGATGGAAAGTATTCTTCTTGAGACAGAAAAGGTTTTGACTTTTGGTGTCAAGATAGTTTGAAAAGCTATGAATATTCTTATAGCTAATTGAATTACCTAATTGAATGTTTAATTTAATGTTTTAATTGAAACCAAAATCTCAGCAAGTGAAATATTTTTTTCTATTATCTGTTTGTTAAAACCTAAATTAGTCTTAACCCCTTATTGGGCATAGGATTTTTATGTTTCTATCTCTGTACGGGCAAGAATTTTCTTGATTATTGTCACATTTGTGGTTGCGTTAGTAAAGAATTTATCTTGTGTTTGATTTTAATGAACACGGTTGAATGAAAGAAAGAGCAAAAGAGAATGAAATCAGTTGTGAGGATAAGAAGTAAACATAATACTAATTTAATCTCCCCAATGTTTCAACTATATCTTTGACCTCAATGGCCAATAAATTCTAAGAATGTCTTTCACTTGACGATTCCATCACAACCATTCTCTTGAAAACTTTCTGAAAGTAGATTTAACTGTCAAAGATTCAATTAAACCGGTGGGCTGGAAAGAGAAGTAAATAGTGCGCTCGCCTCACAAGCTGATGGGCGTGGGATCGAGGCCACGTTAAAGCTGCTATAAAAATGTTGATGAATGACTAACGCTAAGAAAGTCCTAGGCTGACCTGGAGAGGGATGGGCGCCGCCAAGGTCTACTAAGCCCGAGAATGTTCTAATGAAAACATTAGAACCCCCTACGACCTCGAAAAAAGGTTATGGAACTATAAAAAAAAAGAAAAAAAGGAAGTCACCCATGAATTAGAAAATGAAAAAGATAATAGCAATGCGGCAGTAGCCACTGTTGGATGTTTTGCAGAAAAACGGTTATGGACCGTTGTGCCCGATAAAAGATTAACAACCATTTTGATGTGAAAAAATGCCCACTGTTTTGCATGCTTGTGCCTCCACACATGTTAAGGTCATAATATGTATTTTGAATATTTAAAGTGTTCACTGGGTGCCAAAAATTAGTCTAAAATGACAGGACACCGTAAACTGTCTATAGAAGCCCCAAAAAAAGTGGCAATTTGAGCAAGTAATGTAAGAAGCAATCTTCATTAACTGCTGGGAAAACCTGTCATCTGTTGTTAGGCTTGTTACCCATAGGCCAATAGATTGGTTGACTCATCATAATTAGAAGTTTAACAATGACAGTAAAGAGACATGTCTGCGTGGAAGAAATTGTTTTGTCTTAATTAAGTGCAACAAGTCATATGTGTGAGATTATTCTGATATATTATTTAGGAAATATTTTTCAAATTCCCAATATAAAATGTCATTGAAAGAAAGAAATATTTGTTTTAATTGAGGCATACATAAATAAAAAATAAAAAAAATTGCTCAAATTTGAACAGAACCAGTTGTTCATGTAACTCTGTATGCCTTGGCTATGACGGTGGATTTATTACATACATGAATAAACTTTAAATTCATTGAGTAGTATGAAAACAATGGGATAAATACCTTAACTGTGACTACGATTGAGGCAGCTCTCGTCAGAATAATGAAGGCAAGGAAGAAGCTGCAACATAATTCATTAGTTGCTGAGGTAATTTTATGAACGTTTTATTCCAAACTAATTCTTTTCCCTTTGATACTGACAGTCAGGGTAGATTAAAACCAGATCTAAAACAGGCAGCTTGTAGATCATGTGTAAAATAAAGTTGTTTAAATTTCCAAATTTACACAACTTCATGGATAAATACATAATTTTTATAATAGAAATGTGAGCGTGAGGAAAATAATGTATTATATAAACTTTGAACGAGCTACTTACTAATCTGTTCACGGTTCCTTTTTCCACTTGACAAGTTTTACCTAAATGACTTCTGTATCTGTTTTAAAAAACAATCTCAGATATGACTTGAAAATACAAACATTGAAACTGCAATCCCAATGTTTTTGTTGAATCTCCCCAGTGTACAGAAATGTTAAAACCACGGTTCTTGCCTAGCCCTGTAGTCATCAAGAAGAGAATAGAGGGTTTAATAGAAAGAGAATACCTGGCGAGAGCACAAGAAGACAGGTCAGTTTTTTTTAATTGGTTACCTCTGGTTTGTGTCACGTGTGAATCGCGTGTTGGATGACGGAGAGGTCACGTGAGTGAAAGCGCGGAAAGAAAGGGGAAGAAGGTTTGAGATTATGATCAGAGTTAGAGAATTCTGGTGTCATGGCGGATGTGTGCCTGAGTATTCCACGTTGTTTAACCTCAAAATATATGTACTGTGTATAGTGTAGATATTAAAGTTGTTTTATTGAAACCAGTTCTTCAGAGGATTATTGTATGCAAGGTTATGTATTGAGAGCACGCCTACAAGATATATTAATAAGTAAAACATCACAAAGAGGTTACAGTTTGGCTGTCAACTGTACACTTAAAATGTATACTTGTATTTGTGTATGATGCTGGATAGCGCAGGTTGCTGTGGTACTATCCAGGGCTTTGAAAGCGTAAGCTCAGCCCAAAAGAATAAAATTTAGTAAGTAGTTCTTGCAAATAAATGCTCTCATTTTCTATTTTTTCTTTCCAACAGAAAAATCTACACGTATGTTGCCTAGACCTTTTCCTTTTACCCTGCTCAAGATGATCGATTTGAATGTAGTAACATCTGACACTGTAGAAACAACTAGCCAACAGGCAGGCCAATACAAGTCTATCGGGTCAGCCATCATCACAGCTGGGGCAAGTGCTGTGCCATATAGACCATTATCACTTGTCCTGGTGGCTTCCCCGTCCTGTCCACACACACCTTTTCCATCCCCTCATCGCCATCTTTTATTCCTTATCTTCTTTACTCTCACTCGTAGTTAGAAGGAAAAACTGAAATGTAAAAAAATGGCCATGTCTTTTAAATGGTCTGTGATGCCAGGTCATTGAGATTCACAGCCGTCTTGAGTCATAAAAGTGAGATGCTTTGTGGTGGTCTGTGCACGGGTTTGAAAAGCTCATATTTCCCAGAATGCCTTGCCTTAATGAACATTCGTAGAAATGCTTAACTTTATCAGGATCATACCATATGGAAGTCAAGGGGGAAAAAAAGAAATGGTGATTTTTGATTTAGATAATCTGCACCTTTACCACTGTTAGGTTTGGGTGATTTAGCTCTAAGAGCAAGCCGATTGTGTTTTGTCTTGTATATATCCATAGTCCATGTCATAACAGGAATAGTTGATTCTATGGATCACATGGTTTGAAGCTTGGGTTTTAAAGGACTAAGCCAGTAAGTGACTTAAGCCATAGGATCATACATTGGTTTTTCAGTATAATATGTATGTGATAATTATAAATCATCTTTCTCTTTATGAAACTCATTCAGGCAAATTTTTATTTTGTTTATTTGTTGCCTACTCCAAATGTTTTATGTTTCATTGCCTGCACTGTTAGAGTGGTCAGTGTGTTGGTCATCTACGCTTGTCAACTTTCTGGCAGTTACTTTTTGATCTCAAAACCTTTGTTCAGGTGAAATTCTGATAGGCTTCCATGAGAGCAGTGAAGTGATGAAACCTTAGCTGGTGATTATGTCTCTTGTCTATCAATGATACATATGGAGGAGATTGTGTCACTAATTTTTAAAGAAATGATTCTGTTTCCCTTGTCTATCAATGATTCACAGTGGGAGGACATTGTGTTTTCTTATCTATTAAATGATACACAGAGGGATTCTGGGATGGACTAGATGAAATGTTGATTGGTATAAGATCTAGGATGACAGATCTGTCTCATAGCAGTTGTGTAAAGAGTTTCAAGTTTAAAAGAAACGATGATTTGTTATCCAATCAAGTTTAGTTGAAATCAAAAACAATTTACATTTTAAATAAAATTTCTTTAAAGATTTTCATTTTCTCCAAATTTAGCTTTTCTCTTTCTTTTCTTGGTCAAATTTAATGTTTACAAATAAAATTAGAATATTTCTTGATTTTAAATTATTTTTTTCCCCACTGTGGGATATTTCTTTTTAAAAAATTTTTTAAAAAAATTTTTTTAATGAGGGACAGGCAAATTTTTCCTTGACATAATTATTTCACATAACCTGTGACATCATTTCAGTAAGTATTGTTGGGTAGATTTTCCTTTGTGTATTTTAGTAGGAAACAATTGGCTTTTATTGCTTTGTGTGGTTAGAGGTGGAAGAAATGTGTACTTGTTTGGATTCATGCTCAAAGATAACTCTGTAGACCTACAGCAATCTCATAAATTTGAATTCTTTACCAAATGAACTCCAAAAACCAAAATTTAAAAGAAAAATAACATTACTACTCTTAAATATATTTCACTAAGAGTTTCGGATTAACTCAATGCTATATTATTTTTTTAAATCATGAAATGTTAACTATTGAAGTAATTCATGTGTACAAAAGTTATCAAATTTTATTGACATTTTTTGTAATGTCAATATAGCAGCTGTAATTATGCTTGCATTCTTTATTCACTGAAGGTTCCATTTTTATTTTATTGTTTGTTGTCCAGCCTAGTTTTCTGAAAGATCCAAAAGGGAAAAAAATAAAATATCTTACAAACATTATACAATGAAACATTTAAATTAAGTTATGTAACCAAAGAAGTCATTTTATTTTGGGAATTAATTCAAACAGAAACCTGTCTGTAGTCAGTCTTTATTTTAGTCTGCCAGTTTGACTGCAGAATTAAAAGCACCTCTTTAAATATTTAAAATAAAATAAATTAAATCACTGCACACACCAAGGAAAGTCAAGAACATGTGTGTAATGGCATAACCTGCTGTTGGGTTTTAAAACGCTGTCATTCAAGATGCACTGTGAACTACTGTACTATATATTTTAGCAAAACAACAGTGAAGCTATCAATCTTGCATCTGCATCAATATGCTAATCTTCCACCCCCACCTTCTGTTATAAACAAACCCACAATTTTAGATACACCAACTTAAAACACTTAAGATCCATCAAATTGTATACAGACAGTTAGATCCAGCTACATGAAAACAAACAATTTTAGGTACACCAACTCAACACGCATTTTGATATTGATATATGTTTGCATGTCACTTTATGCCCCTCTGCCCAAGTGGATAACTAAGAGGGTTCTCAATAAACAATAACCTGTGGTCCAGATGCTAAGATTTCTATATATCGAATATGTTACTGTCAGGGTATTCTTTCACATATGTGTGAAAGATTCTTTCAGTTTAAAATATGAGACACTTGTGAAATGAGAGTGAACACAATTGCTTGACTGGTGACTTGAAGGATCCATGTGATCTGATGCTCATTTTGTGTGCTAGGGTCCACAGCTGTTCACTCATGTCCAGTCTGTTGTGCCTGAAACAAGGGTTGTAATTATTATCTCAAGAAGAAAGGCTCAGTAGACAAAAAGTTCAATAAAGAAGCATATAAGTTTTAGTCTCATCATTGATCCTCATCCATGGCTTTTTACAATGAAAACAGAAACCTTCATAAATTGCCATAAAAGCTTGGATCTGTCTTCAATGAACAGTATTAATAACTAATGTTATCTTTTATAGAGGGTATAATGCGTTTCAATCTTTTTGTTTTAATTTGTACCATTGCAAAAGGAAAATATGCTGATCTGATGGATTAACAAACTATCTTGATATCAACATTTTTTTTTGATAACAGAAAATGAAAACACCAAATTAAACATTTTTGGGGCAAGAACTAAATGGAATATTTGTCAAATAGTGCAGTGTCAATATACTGTGCTTAAATAAAATGCATTGCTAGCTAAAATCTGGGCCTTTGGTTTGCAAGATTGTGTATTTTTTTTTCATGCTGCCCACAGTAAGCATAGTACTTTCAAACATTTGGCCTTATTATTGTTAGTTTGTGGAGTTAGTACAAAGGAGTTGTTAAAGTTTTAAAACTGAGTGAACAGTGAGTCATCCTTCCCCATGCACCACACAGCGACAGCAATACTGTAGTTGTCATTGTCTCTTGATTCAATTTCTTCTGATTGTGCTCTGTTAGCCTTGGAGCTCGGTGTCACATACCTGTAACTGTAACAGTGTGAATTCACAATGTTGATCCATGTTCTCACTAGTGATGCGCGTGCTAGAGGGTGTGGGTGAGATGTGTGTTGAACTTTTGTACATACTGAATGTTTGCATTTCTTATTAAACATAATACTGTTTGTGTTATGTGTATTGGAATCAGTTCTATTTGAAAGTTGTGGACTTAAGTTGAGTGGGAGGGGAAGTTTGCATTAGTCTCAAGTTGAATGTTAACCTGCCAACAACAGCCTACCAACAGAAATGTTGTTAGCATTTGGTTCCAGCTTTGCAGTTTAAAATCCATACATTCTTTCAGGTAGCAGTGGTTGTTTATTTGCTATCAGGAGCTGTAGATACCAGGACATTTATTTGGGATATAAAACATGTATTTTATGATTTGTATGGTTTATTTTAATTATTTAGGATGTTTTGAACTTGTTCATCAATTTGTCCAAGTCAAGTAATACATAGGAGTAGTTTTTCTTCTTTTTTTTCCTGTATAAATTGTATAATATTAATGATAAAACTGTTAAAATTAAATTCCTTTTTCTAATAAGTCATTTAAAGTGCAGATTTTGACACAAAGATTTGAAGATAATTGATTTATTTAAAGTTACTTATTAGGTTTTCCAACATGATATTGTTAGGCTTCAAAACATGAAATGAATATCTTGTCACACAGTACTGTAATGAAACAACACTGGCATCACTGAAAAGTTTGGCAAGTTTATAACCTTTGTACAACTATTACATTTTTAACATTAAAACTGTTTTTCATTCTGTTCTCAATTCAGTAATTAATTTTACAGCTTGCCAACACCGTTTTAACTAAAACTGTATTTTCTGATTGGAAAATTTTGTCAGTGAAATTATTATTTTTTTCTTCAAAAGTTGAAAATTTTCATGTTGCCCGTCACTAAAATTCTTGTTCCAAACAAATTACTTGGTCTTAAAATATAAACATTCACACAGAGGGGATTTATGATGATATGAAATGTAATTGCAATCTTTCATTGTTGATTCTCAAACATTGCAGATTGATTGCAACAATGTGACGTCATCTATACTTTGTTTTCTCATGCATATTTCAATAATCATCCAGTGTTGAATTATTTTATTTTTTTAAAGTTGCATTGATATAGAGGATTAGTTAGCTGGCCCAGCTGCAGGTACTGGACAGGTGTGCAAGAGTTAGGATTAGTTCAGTGTGGTGAATGTTAAAACTACATTTCAAGCCTCTCTACTACCTTACCATTGATACCCCCCATTTTATTCATGTGTGTGTATGTCTAAAGTGACAAATTGATTTGTAGACCACCAGCAGTTTTTAGTTGACCACGGATGTTGATGGCCTATATTGCTATATTAGAATCAAGGATTAACCAGTCACCGTGAAGGATTTTTTCCAAACAGTGTGTCAGAAATCAGGAATAAAACTTCTAACCTTGTTTAGCAGAACTGTTTGCTAAAATCTGCTAGGTGAACAAGAAATGCAATTCAGTTTGTGATTTTACACAAGTCTGTTTCAAAGTAAATACAACAAATAAATATTTTCTCATATTTAATATTGGTTCAGAAATAAATAAAACATGCATTGGATCGTTCAATTTTGTTCTTTCATTGTGTTTGTTCTTTCATTAGTTTTTGTCTGCAGAATGGTTTGTGACTTATTTTGAGGTTTGTGTATTTTAAAAAAGATGTGGGGCGGGGGCTGTCAGGATATGGGATTGGAGATTTGAAAGCTCTGCTGTACCCTCTTTACAGTTGTGAAAGATAGCACACTGTGTCTTATTGTCAAATTGATTAAAATCTTAATGGCCCCATTCATTCTGAAGTTCATTTTTCAAAAACAAAAAAATAATAATTCGTAAAGTACAATAAAACAAATGTTTTCTCAGTCTTAAATTTAAGAAGAATCCACCAACTCCTACATAACAACCTTAATGGGACATTTGTGTCTGAGAAAATTATGTTACACATGTATTTCAAATATGATACAGTGGCAGTTAATGTTAACAGAGACTGGAAAATAGCAATCATGATTTACTGAAAGAAAACCTGAAATAGGTCACTTGACAAAGCATATAATATTATTATTTACTAGCGTATCAGCCGTCACAAATGACGGAAGTTTTCAAAATAAATACACATCAGATTAAAAAATAACGTAATACATCATCATGTTGAGCAATTTTATGCGGAACGTTCGAAAATAGTTATATTTGGAGCAGTAATGTTTGGTGCGCACTATTGAACAAATCAGCATTACATCCAAGAAGCATTACGGGAATTATGTATGTTGATGATTCTGTTGATTAAAAAGTTATATAGAGTGGTTGACATTACGTATCACTGTTCGATATGAATGTTAAGACGTGAGTTGGTTGGTGATAGAAAGATTAAAAACTTAAATACTTTACTATACACTATTAGCTTTATTCTCCCTTTTCTGCTAAACGTCCAATATTCTGAGGTTAAATATTTAGGGTATTGGAAACGAAAGACTGATACTTTTACCACGACAGTAGTGACGTCCAGTGGCGTAACAACGGCTTGGCACTGGGGCAGTTGCCAAGGGCGCCGGCCTGTGCTAGTTCAAAAGAGCGCCGCTAAATCTCTAATTTTAAAATTTTTATTTAAATAAAGGGCGCCAAAAATAAATTAGCCAAGGGCGTCAAAAACCCAGTTACGCCTCTTGTAACGTCATTCTATCTTGCTCAGAAGAAAGTTCGTCGTAGGATTCTATAAATTTTATTGTATAACGTAACTATATTAACTTCTGATGTTTATTTAAGTCAATTAAAAATTATGTGTTCTGTACCCAGTGCATTTAAGGGGCCGTCCATAAATGACGTCACACACCTAGGCGGGAGGGGGAGTCCACACATTTGTGACGAGGGGGAGGGGGGAGTTTAAGAAATGTGACGTCACGTCAAAACTCGCAACTTTAAATAAAAGTTACTCTTAAATATTTGATTTCTTAAAATTTCTTTTATAACGTTTTACATGGCTTCACGCTTGTTACGAAATTAGAGTGCAACTTTATACTAAATACACGCTTAAATGACAAAAAAATGATTTGAAACATGTTTATTTTCAAACAGAAAATATGGTTTTAAGGGGGGGGGGTTTAAGTTTTGTGACGTCATATTGGAAGGGGGGTCTAAGTTTTTGTGTGTGAAAAATCAGCCAAAATCGCGTGACGTCATTTATGGACGTCCCCTAATATGCTTAATTTCCAAAATAGCTTCGAGATGGTTGGGGGGTTTCAAATTGTCAACTGCCTAGGGGCCCGGAGAGTATTGAATTCGCCTAAATAAATTTGGTGATGTTATTTAACAAACAGAAAATGAAACGTTTTTTTTAAGTATTAATGAACGTGCCATGACAATGTTTCATTTAGATCTTCTAAATGTTCTCGCTACATGGGAATTGTAAGAATCGTACCCGAATATCGAACAAGCTCTGAAAACATTTCTTACAATGCCAACCACAGTAGCCACTGCTGAAAGGAGTTTCAGCAAACTAAAAATTATCAAAAATTTCTTGAGATCGACTTCAGGTCAACAAGGCACATCATCTCTAGCTCTTCTTTCCATCGAAAGTGAACTTACCAGTCAAATAAACTTCGATGAAATAATCACTAATTTTGCAAACATTAAAAAGCAAGAAAAGTTAAGCTTTGAACCTTTGATATAGGACATAGGAGTGGATCGGTGGACTGTTACTTACATTTACTTTTAATTGTGAGTTTCTATCGTTATGTAATGGATAGTGAGTATGACACATTGATACAATTGTTATTATTTATAATACATGATACTTCAACAATATCCCGTTTTATCCTTCAATTTATTTGGTCTTATTTAGTAAATAATAAACTGCAAATTAGTATTGTTCCTGTCTTGTGCATTTCTAATATTAACGTTTTATTACTGTCACTGTCAGACTACGTAATTATTGTCATAAATAAAATTTAAAAACCCGTAAAAAAACAAGTTTTTCCACTATAAATCCTTTATGTACGAGACATAACTAAAAGAATGTTCATAATAATACGCAGCGCGAGACCATCCAAAAATACAAAATTGTAGTTATGTCTCGTAAAACGTGTTTAATATAATGCGCACCGATCAGGAATATGTTTATAAAAAGTGTTGTCAATAAAATACGCACCTTATTGCGCGACAGAAAGGTTGTTCAATATAATGCGCACCCTTACACTCTATCTAAAAAAATAACATGATACATAGGAATAAATAAAAGAATCTAAAAAATCAATAATTTAATTACGGTACAGGCGATCGATCTGAAATTTTGATATATTGTTTTTATCATCGGCACAAAACTGCTTGCAAAATTTCAGCTCGCTAGCTTACGAGGAAGTGAGTTAAAAATCGATCCAAAGTTTTGACGACCGACAAGCAATCAAGCAACCAGACACCACGAGTTAATATAAAGGATTTAAATAAGAGAAATCCAATTATTTTTCCTAAAAATTTTTTAAAATCGCAAAGATGAAACTTGTCAATTTATCAAGGGCGCCAAAAATAAATTAGCCAAGGGAAACAAAAACCTAGTTACGCCTCTGCGCATAATATGATAAACATATAAATATACATTTATAAAAATACACTATACATTTTTTAAAGGCCACAAGAAATTTACTGAAAACACAGCACTGAGACGAAACATATTCCTAATTTACACCCAAACAACATTATCAATTACTATTCTTTTATTTTGTATTTATAAATAAATGATTTTTTTTTACAAACAAAGAAATTGTATACATTAGTATGTAATCATATTTATACATTTACTTTCCTAACTTTCATAATAGAAAAATCGTGTATTATACTATCAAAATTTAAATTGTTTGTAATATCTTATTCTATGGACAATATTGCAAGATTTTGTTATCTTTAATCGCTCATTGTGGAACGAAGAGAAGCTCCTTTCACAACTAGATACACTGATATCAATTTTTTAAAAAATTAATAGCAAAATTACAATGTTGGGTAAAGAATTTTCCAATCTTACTTTTGAATATATTTTAATAGATCAAGGCGGGCACGTTTTTCTAACATAATGCCACTTCTTGTAGTGTTGGTACAGCCATAAAAACCTGGATCCTTTTTCTTTCAATATTGAACTGTTCTTTATCAATGTCATTAAAGTAATTTATTTGATGTTCAAATGCTTCATTTAGTAGGTGACATGGTACTATATACGAATATTTTTCTTGCAAGGACTTGCAACTCATCAAAGTGTTCTTTTATTTTCTTTTATAATTCCATCCATGAATAAAAACATTTCCCGATGTACTTCTTGCTCTAAAGATAGAACCACGTCTTCTTCATTTTCCCCACTCATATTTTTTCCTCCTTCTAACTCAGCGTTCAGTTGATATCTCAAACTCTTCACAAATTGTCTAGCTGATATAACAGCGTTTTGTATTAGCACATCTCTTTGTTCCATACAATGGGTTTGCATTAATTTTAAAAAATGACGGTTCCCATGAATTGAGATAACATAGAAAAGAAAACGATTGTATTGAATTGAGTAAAATTCCAGCATCTGATCTCGTTTTACTAGTTACTTCTTCAGATGTCAATTTTTCCAAGACACTTTAAATTTTAAAAGTATGTCTTTTTCGAAATTATTTATGCCTATTGTGGTGTTTATTAACGGAGAAATTTGAATATTTTCATGTTCTTGCCACAAATCTTAAATAATTTTCCATAATATAGACGAATTCAAATTATTTACACATTACTTTAATTGGATAGGCGTAACATTTTTAATGAATAACCGTATTTTTAATGAAAAACACAAATTATTTGCGCTACTTAATGCAATAAAAACAAAATAAATGTATTTTTTTAATAATGTACCTTATAATAATTTTCTGAAAACTCAAACAGTAATATAAATTACAACTTTAAGTTAAACACAATATTTGAACCACCATGAATTGTAGGTAATTGTTCGCGCATCATCATGCGAATGTCAAAATTCCACGCAAAAACCATCGTGGCGAATTATTATTAATAGCACATATTAATGGGCCCAGTGGTGATGTGCTTTTTTGTGTAATTTTCTTATAAAAGCGTCATCTGGTCGTATACCGCTTAATTTTCCAAACGAATCGATACCTTTTTTTTGGAATGATTTTAAATTTTTGAACGGTTTTGCGTTAGTTATAACATCCACTATGTAATCAAACAAATGTTGTGGGAATCCGTGAATTAAGACTAGAAATTACGAATATTTTTGTTTCCCCTTGGTTTTCCCCCTTCAAAAGAAAAAGAGTGCTTGTTGGAATAGGTTGCACTTTTCAAATGCCGCTCCCAAATGTGTGCCGCCCGGGGCGGACCGCCCCCACCGCCCCCTCTAGCTACGCCACTGGAACGTGCACAGACAGAAACAAACTACTAAATAAATATTTAACAGTATATGAATCATACAAGTGGGGGCTGGTCGTTAAAAAATAGCAGAGCTGTGAGTCAGTGTGCTATTTAGTTGACGATATCTTAGCGGGGAATATATGGAGTATATAAACGATTTCTTTTTAAAAAATTCAATGAGATTAGATAATATAATTCTCAAAATGGGGCTAAATGGGGTTTATACTACACAAATTAAAGTTCCCTTCAAATTTTGTTAAAATTTTTTATTTAAAATTTTTTTTTAAATGGTGGAACGAAATAAAAAACGAGTATTAAGGCTTAACTGAAAATTCTAAAATATTTGTATAAGAGTCACATATTCTATGCTGTTTTATTTTCATTGGCCTAAAAACATATTACAAAGACAAGTTATTTCAAATAAGCATCTGTAAAATAACACGAGGGTATAGTATAAAACCACCAGAGCAGGATTTATGCCATCATGAAAGTAGGATACAGCTACAGCCACCATGTTTTTTTTAACAACATGTGATTAGAGCGTATTCCTCCTTAAAAAAAAATACAATAACCGAAAAATCACTTTTGAATTGAGAAAGCTTAATTTAGTTGAATTTAAACAAATATATTGTCTTCTCTTGTCTGCCAGTTAAAGGCTTAATTTTAAACCAAACCGCCTCCCCCCTTTTTTTTTATTTAAAAAAAATAATTAATTATTATTCTGTCGTTTCGTTTTCAAGAATAAAAATGTCTTGTTCCAGTATTTATTTTAAAATAAGACTGGAGTACTTTGGAGAAGGCTACTTTTAAAAAAAATAAATGGAAAGGAAATAGAATAACTCTAAAAGTAGTAAAATATTATAAAGCACCACTAGCGTGTAAATACATGACGTAATAAATTTCCAACAACATGAAAAATATCTGTGTGAACGATCTCAGGAGATATGAACTCTCAACCCCAAGCAAAGTTATCATAACCCGCCTAATCTCTTTCATCAAGGCCGATGCCTTCAAATGCCAGAAGTGGGAACAGAGTGCCGTCTGAGATATTGATAGCACGGAAAGGTTTGACTAAATTAACAGATGTTTCAGAAGCGGTTGTTGACAAGGTGCGAAACCGCGCATCTGGATAATTTTTATGACGGAAAAATCGTTGCACTGGATCTATGTCGTCTATGTTCGAAATGAAAATATTGAAACTGAAATCGATTTAATTGCTTATGTATTAAATAGAAGGTTCGGGTGAGAAATGTGGATACTATAAATGTATAACTATAACATTAAAAAACAACAACATTATTTCATATTAAATTAGTATTCATACAAGCAAATTTTCATTCGAGAAAATGTAAGTCGCACACTTGGTTAGTAGTAATTTTTACTGAACATGTAAGAGAGTTTATATCAGAAAGGCAGAACGTCTTATTGGCACCTAGTATTTTATATTTGGAGAACCACTGTCACTGAATCCAACCGATGTTTATATTGTATTATATTAATTATATTATTTTTATTTCTTCTTTTTATCTTTATGTAATTATTTTCCCATGATGTAGAATGTAGAATGTTTTACATAATGTAAATATATATTTAATACTTGTGTAAGTTGTGTGTATTGACGAGGGCATTAGCCAGAACGTGTTCTTGTGTATCTTGTATTTTATTTAAGATGACTATCGCAGTCTTAATATGTTATGTTATATTAGCACATGAATCAGCCCCACAACCACAGGGATAAAAGAGAGAGAGAGAGAGAGAGAGAGAAAATGGAGAGATGGGAATGAAAGAGGGCGGGCAAAGAGAGAGGGTGTGGAGAGAGAGAGAGAGAGGAAACAGAGAGTACAGGACTAAACTCTTGCAAAGTTGTCTTCTCTTATAAGAACTATAATCTACTTATAAAACAAGTCACTTTCTGTACTGGTGTTGTAGTCTCTCAACAACTTGGGGACCATTGGCGTGGAGCCAAAACCAGACATGATGAATGCAAGCAAAGAGAAATTTTTGGTGCAGAAACTTTTGGTTCAGATTGTTAGGAAGATGGAAAATAGCATGTGTTGTGGTATATTCAAGTTTATTGTAGCGGTAAGATATTACTTTTTTTCACATTGAAGTTAATTTTAATTTTAACGGGTAAAAATACTAAAATATGAAATGCTTTAAATTCAAGTGAGCAGTTGGAAAATATGTGCGTTTGAAAGAGAGAAGACGAAAGAGACGGAGAGGTATAGAGAGCGGAAGAGATAGTGGAAGGAGAGAAAAAGACAATGAAAGCAAATCATGAAAGAGATAAAAGGAGATGGGGAAATAGTGAAAGTGTAGAATTGACTAGACTCATCCCCAAACACTTTTGTGGCAATGTGTCATTTACGACCCTTGCCCTCCGACTAGATTAACAAATTCATTGTAGAGTGAGTTGATGAAACTTAGATGAATCTTGGTCAAAAAATATTTAGTTCCATTTTGTACACGCAATTCAGAGCCACCATCAGAGCCATCATCTATTGATACTGAAATGGTTTTAACTGCAAAAGTTTTAACAAAAAGACTAGCAGGTAGGTGTAGAGGGGTGCTGGTCCCGTCAAAAGAGTCACCTCGATGTCATTAAAAAATTTGTTACACTCTACACGGAAAGCATCAGGTTGATGAAAGATATTTTAAACAGAGTTAGTTTTCCCATCCTCACCGTATTCAACTCCAGTAACATGCAGATTTTTATTCTATTGGAGAAATAGTCCGAAATGTTAAAATGCCCCTTTCTAAATTCAATAATGGGGCTCGTCTTGTTTATGGACGGGAGGCACGTTCCATGTAATGTAACCCGAGTCGTGTGCCCCCCACTCCCACCACCCGACTTAACTAATGTTTTCGTTTCCTCAAAATTTGTCTTTGGCAAGTATGGGTGTGTGTATGTTTTGCCTTTAAGTCAGGGGGCGGAGGGGGCGGGGTCATATCAAAAGACCATATTACTTATAGAAGGATATGAGCAATTGACAAATACAATTTTTTTATATCCATTAAGTTAAAGAGCTTTCCTTTATTAAAGGTTCAGTTAATGGCGTCATGTTGGCCAGAAGGTTCCAATGTTCTGGCCAGTGAGGGGGCATCTTCCAGTGACGTCAAAGAGTTTGACTTTGACCTGGAGTCGTTAAACGACGAAACCAAAGACTTTTTGAACATGTATGGAAGTGAAGGTTGTGGTTTTTAAACGTATTGTTAGCTCGCAATTACTTGTACTTGTTTACTTGATTAAACAAATTAGTTAAAGCTAGAAACAGCCCCCCTCGCCCCCCCCCACAGACACACACATACACAAACTCCAAACAATAGGGAAGGCGAGTCTTGAAGTTAAAATATTTCAAAGTTAGTTTTTAAAAATTAAATTAAATAACATCAAAGTTGCTCAGCGACAAAATTCAACAGACACAGGCTAACTCAACGCAGAATAACTCAACAGACCAAGTCTAACTCAACACAGGCTAACTCAACAGATACAGGCTAATTCAACCCAGACTAACTCAACAGACCCAGGCTAACTCAACAGACCCAGACTAACTCAACAGACCCAGGCTAACTCAACACAGACTAACTCAACAGACCCAGGCTAACTCAACACAGACTAACTCAACAGACCCAGCTAACTCAACACCAGAATAACTCAACAGACCCAGGCTAACTCAACACAGACTAACTCAACAGACCCAGACTAACTCAACACAGACTAACTCAACAGACCCAAGCTAACTCAACAACCCAGACTAACTCAACAGACCCAGGCTAACTCAACACAGACTAACTCAACAGACCCAAGCTAACTCAACACAGACTAACTCAACAGACCCAGGCTAACTCAACACAGAATAACTCAACAGACCCAGGCTAACTCAACAGACCCAGACTAACTCAACAGACCCAGGCTAACTCAACAGACCCAGACTAACTCAACAGACCCAGCTAACTCAACAGACCCAGCTAACTCAACGACCAGACTAACTCAACAGACCCAGGCTAACTCAACAGACCCAGCTAACTCAACACAGACTAACTCAACAGACCCAGGCTAACTCAACAGACCCAGACTACTCAACGACCCAGGCTAACTCAACAGACCCAGGCTAACTCAACAGACCCAGACTAACTCAACAGACCCAGACTAACTCAACAGACCCAGGCTAACTCAACAGACCCAGCTAACTCAACAGACCCAGACTAACTCAACAGACCCAGGCTAACTCAACAACAGACTAACTCAACAGACCCAGACTAACTCAACAGACCCAGGCTAACTCAACAGACCCAACTAACTCAACAGACCCAGGCTAACTCAACACAGACTAACTCAACAGACCCAGGCTAACTCAACAGACCCAGACTAACTCAACAGACCCAGACTAACTCAACAGACCCAGGACTAACTCAACAGACCCAGACTAACTCAACAGACCCAGGCTAACTCAACACAGACTAACTCAACACAGGCTAACTCAACAGACCCAGGCTAACTCAACAGACCCAGGCTAACTCAACAGACCCAGACTAACTCAACAGACCCAGACTAACTCAACAGACCCAGGCTAACTCAACAGACCCAGGCTAACTCAACAGACCCAGGCTAACTCAACAGACCCAGACTAACTCAACAGACCCAGACTAACTCAACAGACCCAGACTAACTCAACAGACCCAGACTAACTCAACAGACCCAGGCTAACTCAACACCAGACTAACTCAACAGACCCAGCTAACTCAACACACCACTAACTCAACAGACCCAGGCTAACTCAACACAGACTAACTCAACAGACCCAGGCTAACTCAACAGACCCAGGCTAACTCAACAGACCCAGACTAACTCAACAACCCAGACTAACTCAACAGACCCAGGCTAACTCAACACAGGCTAACTCAACACAGGCTAACTCAACAGACCCAGACTAACTCAACAGACCCAGGCTAACTCAACAACCCAGGCTAACTCAACAGACCCAGACTAACTCAACAGACCCAGGCTAACTCAACAGACCCAGGCTAACTCAACACAGACTAACTCAACAGATCCAGGCTAACTCAACACAGGGCTAACTCAACACAGGCTAACTCAACAGACCCAGGCTAACTCAACAGACCCAGACTAACTCAACAGACCCAGACTAACTCAACAGACCCAGGCTAACTCAACAGACCCAGACTAACTCAACAGACCCAGGCTAACTCAACAGACACAGGCTAACTCAACACAGACTAACTCAACAGATCCCAGTCTAACTCAACACAGGCTAACTCAACAGACCCAGGCTAACTCAACAGACCCAGACTAACTCAACAGACCCAGGCTAACTCAACAGACCCAGACTAACTCAACAGACCCAGGCTAACTCAACAGACCCAGACTAACTCAACAGACCCAGGCTAACTCAACAGACCCAGACTAACTCAACAGACCCAGACTAACTCAACAGACCCAGGCTAACTCAACAGACCCAGACTAACTCAACAGACCCAGGCTAACTCAACAGACCCAGACTAACTCAACAGACCCAGACTAACTCAACACAGACTAACTCAACAGACCCAGACTAACTCAACAGACCCAGACTAACTCAACAGACCCAGACTAACTCAACAGACCCAGGCTTACTCAACAGTCCCAGACAAACTGATATTCTTTCAGACAGCCCAACACCCCTAAAGTCGAGTAAACCCTGATTTATTCATGAGCCCGTCTGTTAGACTCAGATAATTGCGCAATAATCACCTGGAGTCGAGCACTCAGCTCAGTGACCTCGTCCACATCGTCATGGAAGAAAAGAAAAAGAGAATAATAGTGAAATGAGTTAATTCGTGTAACCTTTAGCAACTTCCATCCATGAATATTTGGCCTTTTTTAGTGGAGCTACATTTTGGACGAAACAAATAGACTCTTACTTTACCTGGTATCAAACGACAAGTCATTTACACAAAATAAACTTGTTATTCGTGTCCTATTTGATGACCTAAACTTAGATAAAACTCAAGAGCCAAACATGACAGTGGAGCTTTTTGGCCAGTCTTCAGACCTGGATGTAAGTCCCCATGAGATTCCCCCCCATGAGATTCCCTCAGCGTCGTCAAAAATATAACATGTATTTGGAAACTCCCACTTTTCTTATAAATATCTGTTGTCAGTTCATCTCTATTACAATTACACAATTATTATGTAAACTATCATTCAACAAACATTTCTCGTCGATCCTCAGATTCTTCCTCAGCCATGGCCAAAAATTATGACGTCACTGCTGCAGTTGTGCACGACATGCTGATGTGAGTTGAAAGAGTTATGGGTTTGTATACCAGGTTGGCATATGGGAGATGGGGAGAGGGAGAGGAAGAGAGAGAGAGAGAGAGGAGGGAGAGAGAGAGAGAGGAGGGGGAGAGAGAGTACTTTTCATTGTTAGGGGCAGGCATCATTATCACGCCCAAGAGGTCGTCCATAAATGACGTGACGCATCTGGGGGTGGGGGGGGGGTCAACACATTTGTGACGATGTGTGACGAAGGAGGGATTTGTTTGAGAAATTGGACTTTGCATCAAAACTCGCAACTTTAAATAAAAGTTCCACTTAAATTTTTGATTTCTTACAAGTTATTTGTATGACGTTTTACATGATTTCACGCGTGTTACGATATTAGAGGGCAAACCTTACTCTAAATACAGTCAACTTAATTGACAAATAAGTAATTTTAAACAAGCGCTTTTTAAATAGAAAACACCGCTATTATTTGTGCGCGCGCCAAAAAGCCTTGTGACGTCATAATCGAGGGGGGGGGGCTAAGTTTTTGTGACGACGCGTGACGAGCGGGGGGAGTGAAAAAATCGGCCAAAATCGCGTGACGTCATTTATGGACCGCCCCCCCAACCCTGATTGGTATAAACTCTAGCTTAAAACTGTTAATATGCTTTTGGCTAAACACGTAGACTAAATTTTATCACAAATCCTTTCGATTCAACTATACGAGTCATTTGAAAAGCTATTTAATGGCAGGCGATTGTTCAAAATTACATTTTAACATAAGATTTAGTAAATTTTAGAAAAAAATAAATACAATAAAAACAAGATACACAAAAGAATTGGTTTATCTAAACAATAATTTAAAGCTTTATTGATGGACTTTATGGCAGTGTTATTCTAATTTCTATATGATATATTTTAGACAAATGCGGTAGCACGGCTCACTGTTTCCGATAATAACTGTAGAGTTGTCACAGGTTTGAGGATATTGGTTGTAAAGAAATATCACGAGGATAACGACGCATTCATCGGAACTAGCTACAGAAACGCGCGTCATCTGTTGAAAAAACACTAACAACAAACAACACAATGGCAAGCTGTTATGATTTTTATTGGAGTAAATTTACACATCCATATAACGAGGTGTCAGCCAAAGTGCAGTACTGATTGTTGAGTTAAACGATGCAGTTCAATAAATGGTAGTTTTTCTTTCAAACTTTAACCTAACAGAAAAAAAGGTTTATACACGTGTTTGAAAATGATAACTTCAATCGGCCTACCTTGAAAATTGATGACTTCTTATGTTATTTTATTATGTTAAGGTCCAACAGAGTAATGTCATTTTAGAAACGTCGTTAACTTGAAATAAAATGGCTACAATGAAAAAATAATATAATTCCACATGAATACAACAACAAACCACTACCAACAACAAAATGTCAGTTTAAGTTTAAGTGACAACATTAGTATCTGCCACTGTGAGCTTCGTCACTATGCTTGAAGGAAAGATTACGGGAAATCATTTAAGGCGCCGTCCATAAAGTACGTCACGCTTCAGAGGGGGGGGGGTGTAAGAACGTATGACAGTTTGTGACAGGGGGGAGGGGGGGTCCAGCCATGCGTGACGTCACGGTGTTTTATATTAAATTTTAATAATTTTGTTAATAAAAAATTTTTTGATCGAAAATGTGACGTACTTTAGGGAGGGGGGGTGTCCGAAATTTGTGACAGTTTGTGACAGGGGGAGGGGGGGAGTTAAAAATTGTCAAAATAGCGTGACGTACTTTATGGACGGCCCCTAATATGACTTACATAAATTTAAATGAAGGGCTCAGTCAATGCATTAATTTTAGTTATATGGTATTTATGTTATCATTCTCGTGAAAAGAAAATGAGCCGTTGCACATTGGAGTTTATTACTTTTGCACACCATTTAAAATTAAAAGTATCTGTCTTTTCTGTAGAGAAACTTGATCATTACCCACAATTCATCACGCTGTGTTCTGGACTACCATATTTTTTTTGGGTGTGTGATAAAAGATGGTTGCTTCTTTGCCCACTTCCACCCTCTTTTTGTGATCCCGATTCCATAGCTATTTTTGAGAAATCATTTTCTGCATTTGGAAAATTTAGAGACAATGAGAGAAAAATTAAATCTAATTTCCATATTGAACGACTTTAGGGGCCATCCATATATTACGTACGCACAAAATTCGTATTTATGTACCCTCCCTCCCCCCGTTGCATCCCGTACATTTTTAGGACCCCCCCTCCCATGCGTACGTACAAATTCGTTCACCCCCCCCCACCTTTTGAAAAAAAAGTAAGCCGGAGTCGGAAGATATTGGTTTTACTCTTTAAAGCCGCCCATAAATGACGTCACACGCCTAAAAAGTGGGGTCGGGGAGGGGGTCGCGCATTTGTGACGAGGGGGAGGGGGGGTGTTTAAGAAATGTGACGCACATCAAAATGCGCACTAAAATATTTGAAAATGCGGATTTTTTTTTCGTCAAAGCCTTGGGACCGTCCATTAATGACGTCCCGCGATTATGGCCGATTTTCACACGACACGCGTCTTCACTAAAAGTTAGACCCCCCCCCCTCTTTTCCAATATTAAGTCACAAAAATGCCCCTCCCCCCAAAAAAACAACAATTTTTTTAATTTGAAAATTAGCATTAGCATGTTTCAAATCACTTTTGTCTTTTAAGTATGTATTTAGCGTAAGGCTGCACTTTAATATCGTAACACGCGCGAAGCCCATGTAAAACGTCATTAAATAAATTGTAAACAGACACATTTTTAAGTACAACTTTTCTTTTAAAGTTACGCGTTTTGATGTGACGTGACATTTCTTATACTACCCCTCCCCTTCGTCACAAATGGTCGACCCCCTCCCTCCCTCTAGGTGCGTAATGTTATTTACGGACGGCCCCGAGAAGGGGCTGTCCATAAATGACGTCACGCGATTTTTGCAGATTTTTCATTCCCCCTCCCCCCTCGTAAAGCGTCGTCACAAAAACTTAGACCACCCCCTCCAAGATGACGTCACAAAGCTTTTCGCTCCCCCCCCATAAAAGCTGTATTTTATTTGAAAAAGATAAATCACTTTTTGTCATTTCAGTATTTATTTAGTGTGGGCCTGCATTCTAATATCGTATCACGTGTGAAGTCATGTAAAACACCATGTAACAAATAAAATATTTAAGTGGAACTTTTATTTAAAGTTGCTCGTTTTTGATGTGAAGTCACATTTCTCTAACACTCCCCCCCCCCACAAGTCACACATCGTCACAAATATGTAGACACCCGCTTTCCCCTAGAGTGCGTGAAATGGCCGTCCCGTTGTGTGTTTATAACGACTAAGGCACCAGTGGGCGAAAGAGAAACTTCATCTAATTTCAAGAAATGTAAATATAAACCCGACGGATATATTTTTATGATGTGTAAACGTTTGGTCTGAATCAAATGTTAACTGTTAACTACTTCCAAGCAATTAAAAGTTCACAATTTCGTTTGCAATAAATTATATAACATTGCATATCAGTCTTGACTCAGTCGGTCTCGAATGCCGTTTGCAGCCAGAGCGGTTTACGTTACTATGGTTAGTATTATGCAAAATTAAATTTGTTGTGCGTACGTACACATTCAGTCGAGACCCCCTCCCCCCTCCGTAAGCATGCATACGCAAAATGCCGTAAATTGAAGACCCCCCTCTACCCTCCTTGCGTACGTAAGATATGGAAGGCCCCTTAGACGGAAGTTCACAAAGAACTAATTTTGGTGCCGTATTTTTTTTCAAGACTTTATTTTAAGCGGTGAGCTTTCAAAAATCTTTTATTGTCAGATTACGGTGCGCACATTTTCGTGTCCGCATTTTAAATTGAGCTGTTTCATTTTATTATAATACGGTACATTAATAACATCTATATTTAGTTTGAATTTGCGGTACAAAGCAGTGGCCTTTTTTACGTGTACTTTCTTTATATATAAGTTAATATTTTCTTACAATTGTCACACGATGCATGGGATTTTATTCTTTTTATTTTTACATGTGTGATTAGTATTAATGAAGAAATTGCGAATTTTGTTATGTGTTGATTCATAATTTGACATTTAATAAAAACCTAATTCTGTAATTAGTGATTGAATTGTATGTTGAAAGCGATGGCCGAAGTCAAGTAAGCATACACGTTAGAAAAGTCGAATTCTTTGGTTGTTAAAAAAAATATGTGTGTGAGGTGTTTTTTTTATATTTTTAAATTCCTAATATATATTTAAACTTTGGCTACAGGACTTATTAACAGAAGTAGATTAAACTTAATACAAATGAATCTGAAAACCCTTATTAATTTGTATTGCGAAAATTGAACATGTCATGGTCATTCCTTTGTAGCCGGAATAACGAAGGCCATTTTAATAATCAATTTTTAGTAATTGGGTTTATAAACAGACGGTTGAATCTTTTTATTTTTTTATGTTAAATTTTTATGTGCTATGGCACACATACGCTACAATTATCAGTCAAAGAAATGACGGATTGTCAGTCGGGAAGTCAAGTTTGAAATTATGTTTTTTAAAGCAGTCCTGGAGGGAGTAATAATAATAAGAATATTACGAATGATTAATGAAAGAGAATTCCATTTTTAAAATTATTATTTTATTTGTTTGGAGCTCCAAAAGAAAAAGACCCTTTGTCGGATGTTTTAATTTTAAGTGTGCGCCTTAGGAACTGAACGAATACGTGTCTACAGAAAAGCAGGGCTGACGAAAGGGTTACAAATATAGAGAGAAGTTCAGTAAGATAGGAAGGTCATGAGTCGGAAAATAAGTTTTTATTTTTATAGAGAACAGACAAGTTGGTAATAAATGAGTGTTTGTACATGGGGCCAATGAAGAAGTCGGGTGATATGTTCGCTTTTTCACCTGAAGAACTAGCCTAAGATTTAGGTAGAGGAACAGAGACGGGCTGGCGGGGTAGACTACGATATTTTATTTTTCGACCATCTATAAGGCTTTTTTATATGGAAGGGGCGGATAAATTATGCTAGCTAACACTGACCCTAGCTGTACCACTGAGGGTCATGGAGAGAATGTTAGTCCTTGGAGTGGGATTTTTTCAATTTCTTTTTGATGACACGACATACTCTATTGGAATGATGCTGTTAAAAGTGTTTTGTTCTTTAAGTCCGGTAATAGGCCTACTGTTGTGAACTTAGGTGCGGTAATACTGTTGTGAACTTAGGTGCGGTAATACTGTTGTGAACTTAGGTGCGGTAATACTGTTGTGAACTTAGGTGCGGTAATACTGTTGTGAACTTAGGTGCGGTAATACTGTTGTGAACTTAGGTGCGGTAATACTGTTGTGAACTTAAGTGCGGTAATACTGTTGTGAACTTAGGTGCGGTAATACTGTTGTGAACTTAGGTGCGGTAATACTGTTGTGAACTTAAGTGCGGTAATACTGTTGTGAACTTAAATGCGGTAATACTGTTGTGAAATTAAATGCGGTAATACTGTGCATTATTATAGAATAATTATGTTGTGTTCTTTTTGGTCTTTTATTCGAGAAAAATAGTGAAATTTCGTGACCTCGGTTGAGATATAATAAATTAGCATAATGTTTTACTCTATCTGTCAGCCAATCATCCAATGCCCGGAGACTAAGCAAACGTAAGGCTACCAGACCCGAACATTTGAGGTGGCCGAACGCCATCATACCTTACGATTTTGTGGAGAATGATTTTAGTAAGTATGCGAGGAATCATTTTTTTCCCCTTTTCTCTTTTCCACATTGCGCCATCCCGTTATTGGAGACCTACTCATTTAAAATGTATCTTCAACATGTTCACGTGTATCTTCAACATGTTCACATGTATCTTCAACATGTTCACGTGTATCTTCAATATGTTCACGTGTATCTTCAACATGTTCACGTGTATCTTCAACATGTTCACGTGTATCTTCAACATGTTCACGTGTATCTTCAACATGTTCACATGTATCTTCAACATGTTCACGCTTTAATTCTCATTGTACTTTATGAAACATCATCCCTGTGTCGCTACAGCCCGAGAAGGGCTTGGCCCTGCCTCACAACCTCCTTCCACTCAGTCCTAATCAACGACTTTCTTCTCCTAAATTGGATACATTTGTTGCAGATCTTTCTCTACATCATCTATCCATCTTTTAAGTATTTTCTAAGCCTAGGTCTTCCCTTGAGCCATTTTCCTCTGAGGTTTTCGTAGTGCATCCTCTTTGCTCCTCTGTCATTCTTTCTAAGTGTCCTGCCCAACGCAATATGCGTTTAAAAAATATTTCTGCAACTATCGTTGGCATCCTGATATATACTATAATATACTGTACAGTTCATGGTCGGTTGGTTTTATCTAGCCGTATTCATCTTCTGTTGATCCATATATTTTCCTGAGAACTTTCCTCCCTCACCCCTTATAAAAAATTTGTTGTTAAGTTAAATGCTCAGGACTATAGAGCATGCCATTTTGAAGTTTGATTTCCCATGCATAGAAGACTAAACCCAATACTTAACAAGCCTCATCTGGTGTACTCGGGCTGTGTTGAGAAAAGACAGCCGGGCGGGCCAGTACATGCATATATAATAATTGTGATAAATACATTAGTTCACTCTTAACATCCAAACTGAAATGAAGAGTTTGCCACCCATGATGAGTGTCACTACATGCCACCCATGATGAGTGT
>CALYLW010001720.1:23-23407 GCA_944989445.1 Ampullaceana balthica | reverse complement strand
ATGCCACCCATGATGAGTGTCACTACATGCCACCCATGATGAGTGTCACTACATGCCACCCATGATGAGTGTCACTACATGCCACCCATGATGAGTGTCTACATACATACATGCCACCCATGATGAGTGTCACTACATGCCACCCATGATGAGTGTCACTACATGCCACCCATGATGAGTGTCACTACATGCCACCCATGATGAGTGTCACTACATGCCACCCATGATGAGTGTCACTACATGCCACCCATGATGAGTGTCACTACATGCCACCCATGATGAGTGTCACTACATGCCACCCATGATGAGTGTCACTACATGCCACCCATGATGAGTGTCACTACATACTACATGCCACCCATGATGAGTGTCACTACATGCCACCCATGATGAGTGTCACTACATGCCACCCATGATGAGTGTCACTACATGCCATCCATGATGAGTGTCACTACATGCCACCCATGATGAGTGTCACTACATGCCACCCATGATGAGTGTCACTACATGCCACCCATGATGAGTGTCACTACATGCCACCCATGATGAGTGTCACTACATGCCACCCATGATGAGTGTCACTACATGCCACCCATGATGAGTGTCACTACATGCCACCCATGATGAGTGTCACTACATGCCACCCATGATGAGTGTCACTACATGCCACCCATGATGAGTGTCACTACATGCCACCCATGATGAGTGTCACTACATGCCACCCATGATGAGTGTCACTACATGCCACCCATGATGAGTGTCACTACATGCCACCCATGATGAGTGTCACTACATGCCACCCATGATGAGTGTCACTACATGCCACCCATGATGAGTGTCACTACATGCCACCCATGATGAGTGTCACACTACATGTACTACATGCCACCCATGATGAGTGTCACTACATGCCACCCATGATGAGTGTCACTACATGCCACCCATGATGAGTGTCACTACATACTACATGCCATCCATGATGAGTGTCACTACATGCCATCCATGTTGAGTGTCACTACATGCCATCCATGATGAGTGTCACTACATGCCACCCATGATGAGTGTCACTACATACTACATGCCACCCATGATGAGTGTCACTACATGCCACCCATGATGAGTGTCACTACATACTACATGCCACCCATGATGAGTGTCACTACATGCCACCCATGATGAGTGTCACTACATGCCACCCATGATGAGTGCCACTACATGCCACACATGATGAGTGTCACTACATACTACATGCCACCCATGATGAGTGTCACTACATACTACATGCCACCCATGATGAGTGTCACTACATGCTACATGCCACCCATGATGAGTGTCACTACATACTACATGCCACCCATGATGAGTGCCACTACATGCCACCCATGATGAGTGCCACTACATGCCACCCATGATGAGTGTCACTACATGCCACCCATGATGAGTGTCACTACATGTCACCCATGATGAGTGTCACTACATGTCACCCATGATGAGTGTCACTACATGCCATCCATGATGAGTGTCACTACATGCCACCCATGATGAGTGTCACTACATACTACATGCCACCCATGATGAGTGTCACTACATGCCACCCATGATGAGTGTCACTACATACTACATGCCACCCATGATGAGTGTCACTACATACTACATGCCACCCATGATGAGTGTCACTACATACTACATGCCACCCATGATGAGTGCCACTACATGCCACCCATGATGAGTGCCACTACATGCCACCCATGATGAGTGTCACTACATGCCACCCATGATGAGTGTCACTACATGTCACCCATGATGAGTGTCACTACATGTCACCCATGATGAGTGTCACTACATGCCATCCATGATGAGTGTCACTACATGCCACCCATGATGAGTGTCACTACATACTACATGCCACCCATGATGAGTGTCACTACATGCCACCCATGATGAGTGTCACTACATGCCATCCATGATGAGTGTCACTACATGCCACCCATGATGAGTGTCACTACATGCCACCCATGATGAGTGTCACTACATGCCACCCATGATGAGTGTCACTACATACTACATGCCACCCATGATGAGTGTCACTACATGCCACCCATGATGAGTGTCACTACATGCCACCCATGATGAGTGTCACTACATACTACATGCCATCCCATGATGAGTGTCACTACATGCCACCCATGATGAGTGTCACTACATGCCATCCCATGATGAGTGTCACTACATGCCACCCATGATGAGTGTCACTACATACTACATGCCACCCATGATGAGTGTCACTACATGCCACCCATGATGAGTGTCACTACATACTACATGCCACCCATGATGAGTGTCACTACATGCCACCCATGATGAGTGTCACTACATGCCACCCATGATGAGTGTCACTACATACTACATGCCATCCATGATGAGTGTCACTACATGCCATCCCATGATGAGTGTCACTACATGCCATCCATGATGAGTGTCACTACATGCCACCCATGATGAGTGTCACTACATACTACATGCCACCCATGATGAGTGTCACTACATGCCACCCATGATGAGTGTCACTACATACTACATGCCACCCATGATGAGTGTCACTACATGCCACCCATGATGAGTGCCACTACATGCCACCCATGATGAGTGTCACTACATACTACATGCCACCCATGATGAGTGTCACTACATATTACATGCCACCCATGATGAGTGTCACTACATACTACATGCCACCCATGATGAGTGTCACTACATACTACATGCCACCCATGATGAGTGCCACTACATGCCACCCATGATGAGTGCCACTACATGCCACCCATGATGAGTGTCACTACATGCCACCCATGATGAGTGTCACTACATGTCACCCATGATGAGTGTCACTACATGTCACCCATGATGAGTGTCACTACATGCCATCCCATGATGAGTGTCACTACATGCCACCCATGATGAGTGTCACTACATACTACATGCCACCCATGATGAGTGTCACTACATGCCACCCATGATGAGTGTCACTACATACTACATGCCACCCATGATGAGTGTCACTACATACTACATGCCACCCATGATGAGTGTCACTACATACTACATGCCACCCATGATGAGTGCCACTACATGCCACCCATGATGAGTGCCACTACATGCCACCCATGATGAGTGTCACTACATGCCACCCATGATGAGTGTCACTACATGCCACCCATGATGAGTGTCACTACATGCCACCCATGATGAGTGTCACTACATGCCATCCCATGATGAGTGTCACTACATGCCACCCATGATGAGTGTCACTACATACTACATGCCACCCATGATGAGTGTCACTACATGCCACCCATGATGAGTGTCACTACATGCCATCCATGATGAGTGTCACTACATGCCACCCATGATGAGTGTCACTACATGCCACCCATGATGAGTGTCACTACATGCCACCCATGATGAGTGTCACTACATACTACATGCCACCCATGATGAGTGTCACTACATGCCACCCATGATGAGTGTCACTACATGCCACCCATGATGAGTGTCACTACATACTACATGCCATCCATGATGAGTGTCACTACATGCCATCCATGATGAGTGTCACTACATGCCATCCCATGATGAGTGTCACTACATGCCACCCATGATGAGTGTCACTACATACTACATGCCACCCATGATGAGTGTCACTACATGCCACCCATGATGAGTGTCACTACATACTACATGCCACCCATGATGAGTGTCACTACATGCCACCCATGATGAGTGTCACTACATGCCACCCATGATGAGTGTCACTACATACTACATGCCACCCATGATGAGTGTCACTACATACTACATGCCACCCATGATGAGTGTCACTACATACTACATGCCACCCATGATGAGTGTCACTACATACTACATGCCACCCATGATGAGTGCCACTACATGCCACCCATGATGAGTGCCACTACATGCCACCCATGATGAGTGTCACTACATGCCACCCATGATGAGTGTCACTACATGTCACCCATGATGAGTGTCACTACATGCCACCCATGATGAGTGTCACTACATGCCATCCCATGATGAGTGTCACTACATGCCACCCATGATGAGTGTCACTACATACTACATGCCACCCATGATGAGTGTCACTACATACTACATGCCACCCATGATGAGTGTCACTACATGCCACCCATGATGAGTGTACACTACATGCCACCCATGATGAGTGTCACTACATGCCACCCATGATGAGTGTCACTACATGCCATCCCATGATGAGTGTCACTACATGCCACCCATGATGAGTGTCACTACATGCCACCCATGATGAGTGTCACTACATGCCACCCATGATGAGTGTCACTACATACTACATGCCACCCATGATGAGTGTCACTACATGCCACCCATGATGAGTGTCACTACATGCCACCCATGATGAGTGTCACTACATACTACATGCCATCCATGATGAGTGTCACTACATGCCATCCATGATGAGTGTCACTACATGCCATCCATGATGAGTGTCACTACATGCCACCCATGATGAGTGTCACTACATACTACATGCCACCCATGATGAGTGTCACTACATGCCACCCATGATGAGTGTCACTACATACTACATGCCACCCATGATGAGTGTCACTACATGCCACCCATGATGAGTGCCACTACATGCCACCCATGATGAGTGTCACTACATACTACATGCCACCCATGATGAGTGTCACTACATACTACATGCCACCCATGATGAGTGTCACTACATGCCACCCATGATGAGTGTCACTACATGCCACCCATGATGAGTGTCACTACATGCCACCCATGATGAGTGTCACTACATGCCACCCATGATGAGTGTCACTACATGCCACCCATGATGAGTGTCACTACATGCCACCCATGATGAGTGTCACTACATGCCACCCATGATGAGTGTCACTACATGCCACCCATGATGAGTGTCACTACATACTACATGCCACCCATGATGAGTGTCACTACATGCCACCCATGATGAGTGTCACTACATACTACATGCCACCCATGATGAGTGTCACTACATACTACATGCCACCCATGATGAGTGTCACTACATACTACATGCCACCCATGATGAGTGCCACTACATGCCACCCATGATGAGTGCCACTACATGCCACCCATGATGAGTGTCACTACATGCCACCCATGATGAGTGTCACTACATGTCACCCATGATGAGTGTCACTACATGCCACCCATGATGAGTGTCACTACATGCCATCCATGATGAGTGTCACTACATGCCACCCATGATGAGTGTCACTACATACTACATGCCACCCATGATGAGTGTCACTACATGCCACCCATGATGAGTGTCACTACAACTACATGCCACCCATGATGAGTGTCACTACATGCCACCCATGATGAGTGTCACTACATGCCACCCATGATGAGTGTCACTACATACTACATGCCATCCCATGATGAGTGTCACTACATGCCATCCCATGATGAGTGTCACTACATGCCATCCATGATGAGTGTCACTACATGCCACCCATGATGAGTGTCACTACATACTACATGCCACCCATGATGAGTGTCACTACATGCCACCCATGATGAGTGTCACTACATACTACATGCCACCCATGATGAGTGTCACTACATGCCACCCATGATGAGTGCCACTACATGCCACCCATGATGAGTGTCACTACATACTACATGCCACCCATGATGAGTGTCACTACATACTACATGCCACCCATGATGAGTGTCACTACATACTACATGCCACCCATGATGAGTGTCACTACATACTACATGCCACCCATGATGAGTGCCACTACATGCCACCCATGATGAGTGCCACTACATGCCACCCATGATGAGTGTCACTACATGCCACCCATGATGAGTGTCACTACATGTCACCCATGATGAGTGTCACTACATGTCACCCATGATGAGTGTCACTACATGCCATCCATGATGAGTGTCACTACATGCCACCCATGATGAGTGTCACTACATACTACATGCCACCCATGATGAGTGTCACTACATACCACCCATGATGAGTGTCACTACATGCCACCCATGATGAGTGTCACTACATACTACATGCCACCCATGATGAGTGTCACTACATACTACATGCCACCCATGATGAGTGTCACTACATGCCACCCATGATGAGTGTCACTACATGCCACCCATGATGAGTGTCACTACATGCCACCCATGATGAGTGTCACTACATGTCACCCATGATGAGTGCCACTACATGCCACCCATGATGAGTGTCACTACATGCCACCAATGATGAGTGTCACTACATGCCACCCATGATGAGTGCCACTACATGCCACCCATGATGAGTGCCACTACATGCCACCCATGATGAGTGTCACTACATGCCACCCATGATGAGTGTCACTACATGCCACCCATGATGAGTGTCACTACATGCCACCCATGATGAGTGTCACTACATGCCACCCATGATGAGTGTCACTACATGCCACCCATGATGAGTGTCACTACATGCCACCCATGATGAGTGTCACTACATGCCACCCATGATGAGTGTCACTACATGCCACCCATGATGAGTGTCACTACATGCCACCCATGATGAGTGTCACTACATGCCACCCATGATGAGTGTCACTACATGCCACCCATGATGAGTGTCACTACATGCCACCCATGATGAGTGTCACTACATACTACATGCCATCCATGATGAGTGTCACTACATGCCATCCATGATGAGTGTCACTACATGCCATCCATGATGAGTGTCACTACATGCCACCCATGATGAGTGTCACTACATGCCACCCATGATGAGTGTCACTACATACTACATGCAATCCATGATGAGTGTCACTACATGTCACCCATGATGAGTGTCACTACATGCCATCCATGATGAGTGTCACTACATGCCACCCATGATGAGTGTCACTACATACTACATGCCACCCATGATGAGTGTCACTACATGCCACCCATGATGAGTGTCACTACATGCCATCCATGATGAGTGTCACTACATGCCACCCATGATGAGTGTCACTACATGCCACCCATGATGAGTGTCACTACATGCCACCCATGATGAGTGTCACTACATACTACATGCCACCCATGATGAGTGTCACTACATGCCACCCATGATGAGTGTCACTACATGCCACCCATGATGAGTGTCACTACATACTACATGCCATCCATGATGAGTGTCACTACATGCCATCCATGATGAGTGTCACTACATGCCATCCATGATGAGTGTCACTACATGCCACCCATGATGAGTGTCACTACATACTACATGCCACCCATGATGAGTGTCACTACATGCCACCCATGATGAGTGTCACTACATACTACATGCCACCCATGATGAGTGTCACTACATGCCACCCATGATGAGTGTCACTACATGCCACCCATGATGAGTGTCACTACATACTACATGCCATCCATGATGAGTGTCACTACATGCCATCCATGATGAGTGTCACTACATGCCATCCATGATGAGTGTCACTACATGCCACCCATGATGAGTGTCACTACATACTACATGCCACCCATGATGAGTGTCACTACATGCCACCCATGATGAGTGTCACTACATACTACATGCCACCCATGATGAGTGTCACTACATGCCACCCATGATGAGTGCCACTACATGCCACCCATGATGAGTGTCACTACATACTACATGCCACCCATGATGAGTGTCACTACATATTACATGCCACCCATGATGAGTGTCACTACATACTACATGCCACCCATGATGAGTGTCACTACATACTACATGCCACCCATGATGAGTGCCACTACATGCCACCCATGATGAGTGCCACTACATGCCACCCATGATGAGTGTCACTACATGCCACCCATGATGAGTGTCACTACATGTCACCCATGATGAGTGTCACTACATGTCACCCATGATGAGTGTCACTACATGCCATCCATGATGAGTGTCACTACATGCCACCCATGATGAGTGTCACTACATACTACATGCCACCCATGATGAGTGTCACTACATGCCACCCATGATGAGTGTCACTACATACTACATGCCACCCATGATGAGTGTCACTACATACTACATGCCACCCATGATGAGTGTCACTACATACTACATGCCACCCATGATGAGTGCCACTACATGCCACCCATGATGAGTGCCACTACATGCCACCCATGATGAGTGTCACTACATGCCACCCATGATGAGTGTCACTACATGTCACCCATGATGAGTGTCACTACATGTCACCCATGATGAGTGTCACTACATGCCATCCATGATGAGTGTCACTACATGCCACCCATGATGAGTGTCACTACATACTACATGCCACCCATGATGAGTGTCACTACATGCCACCCATGATGAGTGTCACTACATGCCATCCATGATGAGTGTCACTACATGCCACCCATGATGAGTGTCACTACATGCCACCCATGATGAGTGTCACTACATGCCACCCATGATGAGTGTCACTACATACTACATGCCACCCATGATGAGTGTCACTACATGCCACCCATGATGAGTGTCACTACATGCCACCCATGATGAGTGTCACTACATACTACATGCCATCCATGATGAGTGTCACTACATGCCATCCATGATGAGTGTCACTACATGCCATCCATGATGAGTGTCACTACATGCCACCCATGATGAGTGTCACTACATACTACATGCCACCCATGATGAGTGTCACTACATGCCACCCATGATGAGTGTCACTACATACTACATGCCACCCATGATGAGTGTCACTACATGCCACCCATGATGAGTGCCACTACATGCCACCCATGATGAGTGTCACTACATACTACATGCCACCCATGATGAGTGTCACTACATACTACATGCCACCCATGATGAGTGTCACTACATGCCACCCATGATGAGTGTCACTACATGCCACCCATGATGAGTGTCACTACATGTCACCCATGATGAGTGTCACTACATGCCACCCATGATGAGTGTCACTACATGCCACCCATGATGAGTGTCACTACATGCCACCCATGATGAGTGTCACTACATGCCACCCATGATGAGTGTCACTACATGCCACCCATGATGAGTGTCACTACATACTACATGCCACCCATGATGAGTGTCACTACATGCCACCCATGATGAGTGTCACTACATACTACATGCCACCCATGATGAGTGTCACTACATACTACATGCCACCCATGATGAGTGTCACTACATACTACATGCCACCCATGATGAGTGCCACTACATGCCACCCATGATGAGTGCCACTACATGCCACCCATGATGAGTGTCACTACATGCCACCCATGATGAGTGTCACTACATGTCACCCATGATGAGTGTCACTACATGTCACCCATGATGAGTGTCACTACATGCCATCCATGATGAGTGTCACTACATGCCACCCATGATGAGTGTCACTACATACTACATGCCACCCATGATGAGTGTCACTACATGCCACCCATGATGAGTGTCACTACATACTACATACCACCCATGATGAGTGTCACTACATGCCACCCATGATGAGTGTCACTACATGCCACCCATGATGAGTGTCACTACATACTACATGTCACCCATGATGAGTGTCACTACATGTCACCCATGATGAGTGTCACTACATGCCATCCATGATGAGTGTCACTACATGCCACCCATGATGAGTGTCACTACATGCCACCCATGATGAGTGTCACTACATACTACATACCACCCATGATGAGTGTCACTACATGCCACCCATGATGAGTGTCACTACATGCCACCCATGATGAGTGTCACTACATACTACATGCCATCCATGATGAGTGTCACTACATGCCATCCATGATGAGTGTCACTACATGCCATCCATGATGAGTGTCACTACATGCCACCCATGATGAGTGTCACTACATACTACATGCCACCCATGATGAGTGTCACTACATGCCACCCATGATGAGTGTCACTACATACTACATGCCACCCATGATGAGTGTCACTACATGCCACCCATGATGAGTGCCACTACATGCCACCCATGATGAGTGTCACTACATACTACATGCCACCCATGATGAGTGTCACTACATACTACATGCCACCCATGATGAGTGTCACTACATACTACATGCCACCCATGATGAGTGTCACTACATACTACATGCCACCCATGATGAGTGCCACTACATGCCACCCATGATGAGTGCCACTACATGCCACCCATGATGAGTGTCACTACATGCCACCCATGATGAGTGTCACTACATGTCACCCATGATGAGTGTCACTACATGTCACCCATGATGAGTGTCACTACATGCCATCCATGATGAGTGTCACTACATGCCACCCATGATGAGTGTCACTACATACTACATGCCACCCATGATGAGTGTCACTACATGCCACCCATGATGAGTGTCACTACATACTACATGCCACCCATGATGAGTGTCACTACATACTACATGCCACCCATGATGAGTGTCACTACATGCCACCCATGATGAGTGTCACTACATGCCACCCATGATGAGTGTCACTACATGCCACCCATGATGAGTGTCACTACATGTCACCCATGATGAGTGCCACTACATGCCACCCATGATGAGTGTCACTACATGCCACCAATGATGAGTGTCACTACATGCCACCCATGATGAGTGCCACTACATGCCACCCATGATGAGTGCCACTACATGCCACCCATGATGAGTGTCACTACATGCCACCCATGATGAGTGTCACTACATGCCACCCATGATGAGTGTCACTACATGCCACCCATGATGAGTGTCACTACATGCCACCCATGATGAGTGTCACTACATGCCACCCATGATGAGTGTCACTACATGCCACCCATGATGAGTGTCACTACATGCCACCCATGATGAGTGTCACTACATGCCACCCATGATGAGTGTCACTACATGCCACCCATGATGAGTGTCACTACATGCCACCCATGATGAGTGTCACTACATGCCACCCATGATGAGTGTCACTACATACTACATGCCATCCATGATGAGTGTCACTACATGCCATCCATGATGAGTGTCACTACATGCCATCCATGATGAGTGTCACTACATGCCACCCATGATGAGTGTCACTACATACTACATGCCACCCATGATGAGTGTCACTACATGCCACCCATGATGAGTGTCACTACATACTACATGCCACCCATGATGAGTGTCACTACATGCCACCCATGATGAGTGCCACTACATGCCACCCATGATGAGTGTCACTACATACTACATGCCACCCATGATGAGTGTCACTACATACTACATGCCACCCATGATGAGTGTCACTACATACTACATGCCACCCATGATGAGTGTCACTACATACTACATGCCACCCATGATGAGTGCCACTACATTCCACCCATGATGAGTGCCACTACATGCCACCCATGATGAGTGTCACTACATGCCACCCATGATGAGTGTCACTACATGTCACCCATGATGAGTGTCACTACATGTCACCCATGATGAGTGTCACTACATGCCATCCATGATGAGTGTCACTACATGCCACCCATGATGAGTGTCACTACATACTACATGCCACCCATGATGAGTGTCACTACATGCCACCCATGATGAGTGTCACTACATGCCACCCATGATGAGTGTCACTACATACTACATGCCACCCATGATGAGTGTCACTACATACTACATGCCACCCATGATGAGTGTCACTACATGCCACCCATGATGAGTGTCACTACATGCCACCCATGATGAGTGTCACTACATGCCACCCATGATGAGTGTCACTACATGTCACCCATGATGAGTGCCACTACATGCCACCCATTATGAGTGTCACTACATGCCACCAATGATGAGTGTCACTACATGCCACCCATGATGAGTGCCACTACATGCCACCCATGATGAGTGCCACTACATGCCCCCCATGATGAGTGTCACTACATGCCACCCATGATGAGTGTCACTACATGCCACCCATGATGAGTGTCACTACATGCCACCCATTATGAGTGTCACTACATGCCACCCATGATGAGTGTCACTACATACTACATGCCATCCATGATGAGTGTCACTACATGCCACCCATGATGAGTGTCACTACATACTACATGCCACCCATGATGAGTGTCACTACATGCCACCCATGATGAGTGTCACTACATACTACATACCACCCATGATGAGTGTCACTACATGCCACCCATGATGAGTGTCACTACATGCCACCCATGATGAGTGTCACTACATACTACATGCCATCCATGATGAGTGTCACTACATGCCATCCATGATGAGTGTCACTACATGCCATCCATGATGAGTGTCACTACATGCCACCCATGATGAGTGTCACTACATACTACATGCCACCCATGATGAGTGTCACTACATGCCACCCATGATGAGTGTCACTACATACTACATGCCACCCATGATGAGTGTCACTACATGCCACCCATGATGAGTGCCACTACATGCCACCCATGATGAGTGTCACTACATACTACATGCCACCCATGATGAGTGTCACTACATACTACATGCCACCCATGATGAGTGTCACTACATACTACATGCCACCCATGATGAGTGTCACTACATACTACATGCCACCCATGATGAGTGCCACTACATGCCACCCATGATGAGTGCCACTACATGCCACCCATGATGAGTGTCACTACATGCCACCCATGATGAGTGTCACTACATGTCACCCATGATGAGTGTCACTACATGTCACCCATGATGAGTGTCACTACATGCCATCCATGATGAGTGTCACTACATGCCACCCATGATGAGTGTCACTACATACTACATGCCACCCATGATGAGTGTCACTACATGCCACCCATGATGAGTGTCACTACATACTACATGCCACCCATGATGAGTGTCACTACATACTACATGCCACCCATGATGAGTGTCACTACATGCCACCCATGATGAGTGTCACTACATGCCACCCATGATGAGTGTCACTACATGCCACCCATGATGAGTGTCACTACATGTCACCCATGATGAGTGCCACTACATGCCACCCATGATGAGTGTCACTACATGCCACCAATGATGAGTGTCACTACATGCCACCCATGATGAGTGCCACTACATGCCACCCATGATGAGTGCCACTACATGCCACCCATGATGAGTGTCACTACATGCCACCCATGATGAGTGTCACTACATGCCACCCATGATGAGTGTCACTACATGCCACCCATGATGAGTGTCACTACATGCCACCCATGATGAGTGTCACTACATGCCACCCATGATGAGTGTCACTACATGCCACCCATGATGAGTGTCACTACATGCCACCCATGATGAGTGTCACTACATGCCACCCATGATGAGTGTCACTACATGCCACCCATGATGAGTGTCACTACATGCCACCCATGATGAGTGTCACTACATGCCACCCATGATGAGTGTCACTACATGCCACCCATGATGAGTGTCACTACATACTACATGCCATCCATGATGAGTGTCACTACATGCCATCCCATGATGAGTGTCACTACATGCCATCCATGATGAGTGTCACTACATGCCACCCATGATGAGTGTCACTACATACTACATGCCACCCATGATGAGTGTCACTACATGCCACCCATGATGAGTGTCACTACATACTACATGCCACCCATGATGAGTGTCACTACATGCCACCCATGATGAGTGCCACTACATGCCACCCATGATGAGTGTCACTACATACTACATGCCACCCATGATGAGTGTCACTACATACTACATGCCACCCATGATGAGTGTCACTACATACTACATGCCACCCATGATGAGTGTCACTACATACTACATGCCACCCATGATGAGTGCCACTACATTCCACCCATGATGAGTGCCACTACATGCCACCCATGATGAGTGTCACTACATGCCACCCATGATGAGTGTCACTACATGTCACCCATGATGAGTGTCACTACATGTCACCCATGATGAGTGTCACTACATGCCATCCATGATGAGTGTCACTACATGCCACCCATGATGAGTGTCACTACATACTACATGCCACCCATGATGAGTGTCACTACATGCCACCCATGATGAGTGTCACTACATGCCACCCATGATGAGTGTCACTACATACTACATGCCACCCATGATGAGTGTCACTACATACTACATGCCACCCATGATGAGTGTCACTACATGCCACCCATGATGAGTGTCACTACATGCCACCCATGATGAGTGTCACTACATGCCACCCATGATGAGTGTCACTACATGTCACCCATGATGAGTGCCACTACATGCCACCCATTATGAGTGTCACTACATGCCACCAATGATGAGTGTCACTACATGCCACCCATGATGAGTGCCACTACATGCCACCCATGATGAGTGCCACTACATGCCCCCCATGATGAGTGTCACTACATGCCACCCATGATGAGTGTCACTACATGCCACCCATGATGAGTGTCACTACATGCCACCCATGATGAGTGTCACTACATGCCACCCATGATGAGTGTCACTACATGCCACCCATGATGAGTGTCACTACATGCCACCCATGATGAGTGTCACTACATGCCACCCATGATGAGTGTCACTACATGCCACCCATGATGAGTGTCACTACATGCCACCCATGATGAGTGTCACTACATGCCACCCATGATGAGTCACTACATGCCACCCATGATGAGTGTCACTACATGTCACCCATGATCGTGTCACTACATGCCCCACCCATGATGAGTGTCACTACATGCCACCCATGATGAGTGTCACTACATGCCACCCATGATGAGTGTCACTACATGCCACCCATGATGAGTGTCACTACATGCCACCCATGATGAGTGTCACTACATGCCACCCATGATGAGTGTCACTACATGCCACCCATGATGAGTGTCACTACATGCCACCCATGATGAGTGCCACTACATGCCACCCATGATGAGTGCCACTACATGCCACCCATGATGAGTGCCACTACATGCCACCCATGATGAGTGTCACTACATGCCACCCATGATGAGTGTCACTACATGCCACCCATGATGAGTGCCACTACATGCCACCCATGATGAGTGCCACTACATGCCACCCATGATGAGTGCCACTACATGCCACCCATGATGAGTGCCACTACATGCCACCCATGATGAGTGTCACTACATGCCACCCATGATGAGTGTCACTACATGCCACCCATGATGAGTGCCACTACATGCCACCCATGATGAGTGTCACTACATGCCACCCATGATGAGTGCCACTACATGCCACCCATGATGAGTGTCACTACATGCCACCCATGATGAGTGCCACTACTACATGCACCTTCTTCGTACGATCCCAGATACATCCCCCATACCTGCAAAATGTCTTCTTAACTTAAATATGAGTAACACCCTGAACACACTGCTGACCATTGTTATCTCCAACTCAACCAATCTCCTATTTCAGTTTGAACAAACAGAAGCTAACCTCAAATTAAGTTTATTCCTCTAATCTAAAAACAACACACCGAAATTTTTTTTTAAAAATCTCATGCTGGCATATCGAATAAACATGAGGCTTGGTACGAGAAGTTAGAACAGTTGAGTTCTGTATGTGGTCATTCACGTGGTCATTCGTGCGGCCATTCATGTGGTCATCCATGTGGCTATTCATGTGGCTCTGTTCGGTAAGGTAGTCTAGACCCCCCCCCCACAGTGACTCCATCCATCCCACAAGTTTCCCCGGCAAAAGTAAATTAAATATATTTTTAAAAACAAGTTTTTGGCACCAGGCCTCACACGTTAAAAACTATTATAAAAATAAATAACCTCTGTTACTCTACCCCAGGCTCATCCGAAGTCAAACACATCAAAGAGGCCATGCAAACGTGGATGAACCGGACATGCCTAGTGTTTAGACCAGCTTCGGCCAGTGACTGGAATAGGATACGATTTAAAAACGGAACTGGGTAAGTGACCTACTAATTAGTTTAAACAACGAGGTCAATTATCGCCGAGAAACTCGTCAAGTTATTCACTGCCGCACTGCTCAAAAGGCTTCAGAAAATATTTTCATTTTAAATAAGACAATTAAATTCTAACTTGGAAACACAACACACCAATAATCTAATACAACTACAACACTCAGAAAGACATAGGGATATAAAGACGGTACTCGTTCCGTATGCAAGAAAAATCACACAAATCCTCGTTCTTCCCGTCTGGTGTGGAATGGGTTGTCTGATCAAACCAGGAAAACGTCATTAAATAAATTGCAAGCAATGAATTAGTTAAGTGGAAATTTTATTTAAAGATGCGCGTTTTTGTTGATGTGACGTCACATTTCTTTATCCCCCCCCCTTTTCCCCATCGTCACAAAAGCTTGACCCCCCCCTTTTTTTTTACTTAAAAAGGCGCGTGACGTCATTTATGGACGGGCCCATAGATTAGCGCAGGCATTTGCCCCCCCCCCTTCATTTGAGGAAAAAAAGTCATAAAAATGTCATAAAGTTGTTACACTAAAACTGAACTAAATTTCCTGAAAGTTTATTACATGCAGTGGCGTCACTAGGGGGGCGGGCCGCCCCGGGTGACACCCATCAGGGGGTGACACCCGAGCCTAAAATTTTACTGTGTACGATTTATGTCAGAAAACAAAAGATGACAAATTTTTTAATCTAGAAAGAAATTAAGAAATACAATGAAATATTATGTTAAACGCAAAATTCTTATTAAAAAAATATCAGTTAACTTGCAATAATAAAACAGTCCCAACACACGAACAACATTAAAACAAATTAGGAAAAAAATAAAAGAAATAGTCGCAGCAGAGAGATCTTTTAAAAAAGGCTGGAATGAAAGAGGCAGTGTCTTCTGTTTTAAAAGATATAAAGCCATTTGGGCTTGGACACACCGACAGCATGAACGAATCCCACGACTCCCTCCATCACAGTGGTGTGGGGGGGAATACGATTTTTATCACCCCCCTCCCCCAAAGAAAAAAATCAAAAGATGGGTTTTCTTTGTTGATGTTTTTCTTGAGGAAAATTATGATTTCAATGTCTTTGAGTTAATATTTTTATATATATATTTATTAAAGGCGTGAAAGCATAGATATGCATGTTTATATACAGGTAGTCCTCCGGTTACGACGGTCCCATCCCGACTTACGCTGTTTAGTGCTTACGAACGCGTTCCCGTAAAGAATAGTATTACGCGTTATTCCGTATTTTAAAAAAAAATTCATGAGGTAACGAATTCTTTTCTCTATTTGAAATAACAAAAATTATTGAAAAATATGTATGATTATTATTTCAACCTACAACTTTCGTTTGCGAATTTCTCAAATGGCGAAGTTTTCAATCAAGTCAATAAAGCTGAGTAAGCTTACAAGTTCCTTTTCAATGCTCATTAGAGAGAGCATATTCAGCCTTTTTCGTCCCATGCAAATTCTAACTCATTATATATTCTTTTCAACTTCGAAAAGCATCGCTCTCAGCTGCAGTTTGATGTCATCATTGAAAGATAGATGCGAAGTGCGATGTGTACATTTGTAAAGGACTGTATGAAATTTAGCTCATTCAAAAGCATCAACATTTTTAGCTCTGTGCAATTTCTTTGAGTTTCGCTTTGTGCTAATTCCTTTTCCTTACCCTGAGCCTGGGGCTGGACAATAACTTTTTTAAGAGTTCTGAAAATTGGACTAATTCTGAAGGTAAGCAGTCTTCGAAATCACTCATGAACCTACATGTGGAAGAAACTCAGAAGCCCCGAGCCTAGTGCTCTTTATGGGTCTTCCCGGAAGACACCCTTAGCCATCTGGCCACCAAAGGGACGTAACAGCTGAGGACCCCCCCCCCAAAGCGCTCGCTTCTGAAGCGGCCACCTGGGCATCCAGGACATACAGTCGAAGATGCCTCCCACTAAGTTGCCCTCACAAGGTGGTGGTGGAATTTCCTACTACGACCCGCTACCACTTTGGCGCCATCCCGGCAAAGCATATGGGTCTCCATGGTTAGGACCGCCGCAGACCGGGGGATCATCAAAGACCTACCAAGGGTGCAACCCCCACTGAAAGTTTTCCTCAGAGCTGGCGTCCAATGCGTTCTTCGTGGCACTTTTTGCTAATCCGTACTGGCGCTCCTGTCCCTAAACCGGCACCACTCGATGGCGTTGCTAGTAAATTGAGGGGGACGAAACGGTTGCTTCGGATTTACCCGACCCCTTCTTCGAAATCACTTGAATGTTCTTCCATTAACTTGGCTGCCCATCGGGTGGCGAAAGTGCTGAGCTCAGTTAGGTTTGTAAGAAAACCAAATTTCTCATGGATGTATTTATATGCAACTAACCAATGTTGTAGGGCTTAAGAAAGTTTGTCAATGATTACCAGAAATACCCCAATCTTGAATTTTGTTCTCCAGGAGAATACTGTTTTGTTGATGCCCTTTATCAAACTGACTCTTTCTTTTTTGTTTGATAGTATTGAAGATTGTTTACACTGTTTTTACCACGGACTTTTCCTTTCCTTTGTCTTCATAGGAATAAAATTAAGAATGCTATTTTTTAACAAACTCAATGAGAGACTACCTTTCTAAAATTGTTTCCCAAATTTCAAGTAAAATAGCGACTTCCAGTTGTTCAATTTCCTTTAGAAATCCTTCTTCTTCAAGTCGGCAGTCACGTGGCTGATTTTCATTCGTTGCTAATTCTTCCAGTGCTGCGATATTCTCATGGTATGAGCTATTAACAGACCTTACAGCATAATGTCAGGCTGACCATCTTGTGTCAGACAAGGCTTTGTTAGCATGTATCAATTTCATATGTTTTTGAAGTACCTGTCAACGATGAGTAGATGCAACAAGTCGGGTATAAAGATTTTGCAGAAGACAAAAAAATCTGACCGCAGTAGGACAACCTGCTGCTCTTTTCCAAAACAAATAAAAGGAATGAGCTGTGCACGGCACATAATGAGCTACAATGCACTTCTCACGAAGAATACCCTGGTTTCCGTTATACTTCCTACTCATTTGCAGCATCGCCGTATGACTGTCCAAGGCATTTTCAGGTATTCGTACAAACATAATGGCCTGCATCTTTATTATACACTATAATTCATAAAAAGTTGGGGGGCCCTTAAATTATTGGGGGCTGTAGCCCGTTCAGCACCCCCCTTTTAATCCGCCATCTGTGACGATGTGGTACGAGGAGGGGGGTGTTTAAGAAATGTGACGTCACATCAAAAACGCGAAGCTTTAAATAAAAGTTCCACTTAAATATTTGATTGTTTATTTAATTACGTTTTCAATGATCTAACGCGTGTTACGATATTACAGTGCAGACTTACCCTAAATACATATTTAAATGACAAAAAATAATTTGCAACATGCTAATTTTTATTGAGAAAATACGGCTTGGGGGAGGGGTGTCAAAGCTTTGTGACGTCATATCGTAAAAAAGGGGTGGGGTCTAAGTTTTTGTGACAAAGTATGACGCTGGGGAGGGTGGGGTAAAAATCGGTAACCTCGCGTGACGTCATTTATGGACGGCCCCTTCAGTCGTGAAGGGGTGACACCATGAGCTACCGCCCCGGGTGACACCAACCCTAGTGACGCCTCTGATTACATGGAAGACAGTTTACATTTATCAAACATAAAAAAGAATTATATCTGCAAGTATAACTGATTACATTACTGATTGTTCTAAATATTCCAGTTGTTTAACAATTTCTGTTACATTTTCAGCAAAAATCCGCAAGCTTTTATATTTATGTGACCATCTAGTTTCACATAGCAAAGGAACATTTGGAATTAGGTTTCTTTGCTGATTACTTTCTCGGAAAAACACTATAATTTACTTAATTGTTTCTATTGTGTTTCGTTCAACATTCACATTATTTAAATTGTTCACAACAAGATTTAGTTTATGTGAACTGCAATGTAAAAATGCTGCTTTTGGGTATTTTTTTCGAATTATTGCTTGGACTCCTCCTTCTTTACCTGCCATTGTAGAACATCCGTAGTATCCTTGACCAACAAGCTTTGTCATATTTAATCAAAATTCTAATGAATTAGTAATGATGGTGTTGGATAAACCTTCAGCTGTTCTATTGACAATTGGAATATATCCCAAGGAATTCTTCTGTGATCATCATTTTCCCATTTTGTTCTTTGACAAATCTAACACCAAGTGACATCTGCTCAATGCTCCTGAAATGTCATTTGTCTCGTCGGCAAGTATAGAAAATGCAACTGAATTATTTGCTTGACGAACAATGTCTTCACCTAAGAGAGACCCACAAATTTCGATTTTAGTGTTTTGCGTAGTTGCCGAGATACACTCAGCGGTTACCCGTCAAAACGGCCCCAGACAAAATGGCCCCGACATAACGGCCCCGGTCAAACCGGCCCCAGACAAATTGTTAACATTTTTTAACAAAATTTTATTTTTGGTTGCATTTTAAGCTTTCGTCAAAATTTTCACCCTTAAAAAAAGTGGTAAAATTGTAAAATTATTTCTTGTGATGTTATTATATTGTTTCTTGTCAACAAACAACCGTTATCGGTACCATTTCGCGTAAAGGCTATTAAATTCACTTTTGTTGTGTTATTATTATTGTTTATTGTTAGCTAAACCTGACACTGAATAGGTGAGTAAAAATACGAATATATATTTCTACTAGTCCAGGGCCGTTTTGTCGGGGCCGTTATGTCGGAGCCCAATTATCGGGGCCGTTTTGTCCGGGGCGTTTTGTCGATGAACCATACTCAGCACTACAAGAACCAATTGACAAACGATTACCAAGAACTTCATCTCCAGATTCAACACGAAACTCTAACAGTTCATACAAATTACCAGAATTTGATTCTGTTCCACGAAGTGCTAAAACATGCATGCAGCAAAATATGATTGCAGAAATGATGGGACCCAGTTTGTTGCGATTTTCTTGAATTTGTCTTCTAAATGATGAGTCCAACTGCTCATCTATAGAAACTGCTTTGGCTTCCAATAAAGCAAATAAAATTGCTTGCATCTTCATGAGAGCCTTTGTTCCATAATGTGCTTTGCAGGTTGCTATGTGCATCTTCGTTAAAATCTTTATATTTTGTACATGGTTTGATGACAAGTACCCACTGAACTCATAGAATTACTTTTTGCAGAAACAACACGCAATATTTGCAAAAGGCACCTATTAACATTTGCGAGTATACAAGCCACGGTGAATAGTCTGATAACCATGCATATCTAAAAACTAAAAACTCTGTTTCCCTCACTGTCAGCTCTAAAATCATAATTTTTATCAAGGGTCCAACAATCACGAATCAGCTGCAATTTCAACTTATTTGAAAGGTCGTATGTCCAATATCCAATTTAGGAAATGAATAAGTGTCAGCGACAATCAAATTAGCAACAGTTGCTTCAGTTGTGGTTGGCTGTTGAGCGTGTACTGTTGTCCTCAATGTCAATGATAAGTCAGATGCTGCAGACGCCCCAAAATCTTCTAATAACGGCATTTCGCTATCCCGCGATTGGTCTACTTTTCGATTTTTTTAGCCTGTAAAAAAATTTCTGATATCCATCCTTGGTAATCCTGCAGTTTCTACACGTATATTATTCCACAGCAAAATTCAATTTTCTCGTGAGAACTTAAGTTTTTAATTTATTAAATGCATTAATAAATGTTGTATTTTAGCTATTACAGCACTAATTTGTAAGTCTTATTAATTTCTAAGGCTTTTTTTCGACCCTTATTTTGTACTGAACTTGAATTTAATTGAAAATTGTACCTGTATGGCATTGTCAATTAAAAAAGTGGGGTTTTTTTTTGCCCCCCCCCCTTGGAAAAATTCCTAGCGACGCCCATGCCTCCATGAGTGGTCAGTTTTATTTACACACAGATAATTTAAAAATAAAATGGGATGGGGGTCAGAAATCATGTATTACTATAAATTATAAACATAAAGCTTAGTATAGCTATAAGGGCTTTTGGGATTGCAGACCTCTGATCTTAACGCCTTTTACTTTTATCTTTCAGTTGTAACTCCCAAGTTGGGAGAGTGGGTGGGGCCCAGCCAATCAACCTCCAGTCAGGAATGTGTAGAACGGTAGGTACGTGGCCGTGCTTATGAGAGAGGAGATAAAGTAAACTCACTTTGAATAACTAAATTAAAAATATATAGACGTAGTATAATGATTTATGCTGTTTTCTGTTAACCCCCTATCACCAACCCCATTTTCCCAGTGGTACTTGTATTTACACGAAATCGGACACGCCATTGGACTTGTTCATGAACACCAGCTTCCGGACCGCGACGACTACATCAAGGTCAACTTGAACAACGTGTCTCCCGAAATGAGAAGATGGTTTGATAAATACACGTCAGACCAGATCAACAACTACGGGGTGCCCTACGAATATTCATCTGTCATGCATTATGGGATTTCGGTAATTAAGCTTACCGCCTTACTGTTTGATTTGTTACCAATTTAAAACTAAATAAAACACAGGAACCTCGATTATAACTCGCACCCCCCCCCCAAAATAAAATTAATAAAATTAATTAATTAATATATATAAAAAAAGATTTTAAAAAAAAATAAGATAAAATAAATCACCCCACCAAGCGCAATAATAGTAATAATTTTTTTTTAAAATTCTAAAAGTAAAAGCGTAGACCCTTAATAAGAAATTACCAAAAGTTGAATTATATTATATAGAAGTTTGTTTCTTATAGATTGCACAAAATTGCATGGAAACGGAAACTTCCTAAACTATTATAATAATAATTAATATTACTTATCATTTTCCTTCCCCCCAATCCAAGTTGGGTTTCGTAAATTAGTTGATAATTAAAGTTTAAGCTGTTTTATTGTAGGCCGACGGTAGACACCGCGCGGTGTCCACTCAGTTGGGTGGATGACACGCATTACAGTCTGTTTATTTTGGTATACCCAGTCCACCTTAATAGCTTAAATTTTATTTTAAAAAAGATTTATGATTTTAAAATTAATTTGGTAAAAGCAAAGAGAACGGTGCGCTCGATAAATCATATTTTTGGTTGCTATATTATATTTGTTGTTTTTTCTATTTAATTTAATTTAATTTAAAAAATAGACAACTAAACCTAACCCAGACCCTAAAACTGAAACTTCAACCTAAAAAAAAAGACTCCAACGAAACTCTTTTTCTATTTTAATTTTAAAAATAGACAACTAAACCTAACCCAGACCCTAAAACTGAAACAACAAACG
>CALYLW010001719.1:80099-100282 GCA_944989445.1 Ampullaceana balthica | reverse complement strand
TCAATAAGTAAATACAAACTAAAAGACAAAGAAAAAAGTGATTTGAAGCATGTTCATGTTCTAATAGAAAATACGGTCTTTATGGGGAGGGGGGGGGCAAAGCTTTGTGACGTCATATTGGAAGGGGTCTAAATTTTGTGGCGTAGTGTGACGAAAAAAAAAGGGGGGGGGGAATCGGCCGAAATTGCGTGACGTCATTTATAGACGACACGAAAGGGGCTTACTTTTTCACTTTCGCACGGAGTCCGGCCTTGTTATATCATCTGTGAATGTGTCATCATATGGATTAACTTAACATTGTGAGGCCTTAATTCGGTTATAGAAAAAAAACAACAACAAATCCTAGTGGTTAGTATTATTACATTATGTGGGTCAATCTAAAAGTGTGTGTCGCTGTTTGTGGTTTATAGTAAGGCCGATGCATAACACTGTCCTTTATTTTTAAAAAAAACGTGTATATAACCGAAAAAGTAATGCAGTCAGAATAAAATACAAACAAAGTTTACATGTACATCTGTAACATCAGACATAAGTCTGTACAACAAAGTTTACATGTAAACAAAGGGAGGTAAGATTGTAAGTCATGATTCATTATTACGTGAAATCGGTTAAGTCGCGGTAATTCCATGGCTTCCCAATTTTGTGACGTATCTCAGCAAATTCGTTCTGCTATGCAAGAAATAAGATAGAAAAACAATTTTGTTTACGTATGCACGGCTAAATAAATAATTATAATACGAGGAACAAGTATGTAAGTAAAAATATATATATAAATTATTAATAAATTGGAAGAAGAAAAAAAAATTAAAAATTTCTTACATCTTAATCGAATTTTAATCGATCCAAATAATTTTAATCGTCTAAATTCCTTATCAATTAATCGATTAATTAATCGTAATTTCCGCAGCCCTACCAAAAATGTAATCAAATGATAAGTATATATTATATCTTCTAAAATGGGTCAATATTTTTAAAGTAAAATAACTGGTAGAAATCAGTAAATTATATATTAGTTAGCCCATTCAATTCTGGATGCTCACACATTTTATACGTTGAAATCCCCGCCAGGGGGAAAAACCCCATCCCTAATATATATAGGTCTTTCAAAAGTTGTTGAATAATTTCTTAAAGATCCAAATGACTACACGCTACTAATTATCACAATATCAAATAAAAGATCTGCTTTTAGAATAATAATTACTCACTAAAAAGAATTAATAAGAATGTATGCAACAGGGCAATCAGTTTCATTTTTCATAGGGGTTTTTATTTAATTTGATAGAGATCACTTGCAAATGGGAGATTGAGAGTTTGAACAGCTACAACCACTTTTGTAAAAAAAGAATATATAAAAAATAGAATCTTTTTTTTATAGTAACAAGTAGACATAGTAGAATTGTGGCTGGATTTGCGCATTTCAGGGGATACAAGTTATTTTAATTTTGAACACTCATCATCTCTTTAATCTAACAGCCCCAGTATGTTCCCAAAGATTCCAGTATTTTATTATGTCGTCAACCGCCAAGTGACTGCAAATATCCGAAACCCCACATTTCATGCCTAGTGAAGAACGGAAAGGAAACCCAAACTCATTATTTTATTTATTTTTAATTTGCATATCTTAAATAACTAAGCATAAAATTAATTTTTTTATTAAAAATATTTTCTTTCTAAATCTTTTCTTAAAAACCTGTCACCACCATTGTTCGGTTTCAGGGCACCCTCTAAGGTTTTTTCACTAAAGCAGAAGTAAAAAAAAAGTGACATCTTTAAACATTAACCACCAGATATCAGTGATTGGCCCCCAAACAGTCCTACAAGTGTCTCCAAGGGGGGACGCGGTGGTCGAGTGGCAGCGCACTGGACTGTCGTACCGATGGTCACGGGTTCGAATCCGTGTGAAGGCAAGGGTTTGTTCCCGGGGCCTAGGGCGTCCCCGAGTCACCCCGCTCAGAATGGGTACCTAACACTACATGTAGTTAGGCGGCTGGGTAATGCGTGGAACCCACAAAGCCGTAGCCTGTGAATGCTGAATCACTTGCCAACAGATCACCTGTCATGGTCTGTGAACTATCTTCTGCATAGAAGGAGCGTCTCTTTAGATAAGATAAGAAGATAAGATAATGGAGACTTAATCATTTTATCCTGTTATTGCTGTCTTTGTTGTTTTTTCGGATGTTTTTTTTTAAATTAATTTTTTTTAAATGTTGCTGTTGTTTATTTTTTGCATTTTATCCTCAAATTATCATTTGAATATTATCTAATCTATTCAACCTGTCTATTAATTATTTACTCTATTCAAACTGTCTATTTATTATCTAATCTAATCAACCTGTCTATTTATTATCTACTCTGTTCAACATGTCTATTTTTATCTAATCTATTCAACCTGTGTATTTATTATATAATCTATTCAACCTGTCTATTTATTATCTAATCTATTCAACCTGTCTATTAATTACTGTTGTTATTTTTTTCGTAAGTCTATCTATTTTTTATCTTATCTTATCTGTTTACAGACGCTCCTTCTATACAGAAGATTATTGCGTCCTACGCTTATCTATGGTTTGTGTTTAGTCCTGCATTTTTATTAGAGATTTAAATGTTGATAAAGTGTTGGTTTTCCTGGTTTCTTCAGGCAACCCATTCCACGCCCGAATTCCGGACGGGAAGAAGGAAAACTTGTATGTGATTGTTCTTGCATACGGAATAAGAAAGGTGTTTTTATCCTTATGTCTATCTGAGGGTTGTATTAAGTTATCTTTGTGTTGTATTTCTAAATTAGAATTAATTGCTTTATGTATGATTACTACTTTGCTCTTGGTTCTTCTATCCTCTAGTGTTTCAAGGTTTAATGATTCAACTAATGGTGTTACTCTTGTCAGTTTCAAATATTCTCCAGTAATGAATCTGGCAGCTCTTTTTTGAATTTGTTCTAGTTTATCAATGTTTTCTTTGGTGGATGGGTCCCATACAGAAGATGCATATTCTAGTGCAGGTCTCACCAAAGTGAGGTAGCATTTTAGTTTTATATCTCTATTACATTTGTTAAAGTTCCTTTTTATAAAGCCTAAGGTTTTGTTTGATTTTTTAATAACTTCATTGACATGGGGATTCCATGATAGTTTCTCATTTATTAAGACTCCTAAGTATTTTGCATCTTTAGTTTGGGTCAGTTATTTTCCATGAATGTAATATTTTGAATTTATTTGTTTCTTTTTCTTTGTTACTCTTAACAGTTGACACTTTTCTGGATGGAAAGACATACTCCAGTTAGTTTCCCATTTTATCAATTCATCTAAGTCTTTTTGTAAAATTTTGCTATCTTGTTCTGATTTTATTGTTCTATAGATTATACAATCATCAGCAAATAGCCTAACTTTTGTACCTGTTGAGATGTTGTTGGGTAAATCATTTATATAAATTAAAAAGAGTAAGGGACCTAGCACAGTTCCTTGTGGAACTCCTGAGTTAACCTTTATTGGTGCAGATTTAGATCCATTAATTATTACAGTTTGCTCCCTGCCCAAAAGGAAGTCTTGGATCCAGTGATGTAAGGAACCTGAGATTCCAAAGTAGTTAAGTTTTTTAAGTAAACTAAGATGGTGAACTTTGTCAAATGCTTTTGCTATTTATGAATGGTATATTTGCAGCCTCATAGGAATGTGCATATTTTAATTTTACTCTCTGTTATTTGCATCATTTCTTGCCTCAACTCCTGTGTCAAATGTTCTCTTCACTTACCTGTTGATAATCAGATCACATATTCAGCTACAGGATTGAAACTGATCTGACAGGAAACAAAAGCGTTGACATTCACACATGAAAATGTACAATACATGAATTAGTGTGTAATTTCTCACCACCGAAAAGGAAAAAATCCATAAAATCTCCCAGGGGAGTTGAGGCCCCTTTTCTCTTTTTATAATAGTACTGTAGATCTAATGAACCATAGTACTGTAGATCTAATGAACCATAGTACTGTAGATCTAATGAACCATAGTACTGTAGATCTAATGAACCATAGTACTGTAGATCTAATGAACCATAGTACTGTAGATCTAATGAACCATAGTACTGTAGATCTAATGAACCATAGTACTGTAGATCTATGAACCATAGTACTGTAGATCTAATGAACTATAGTACTGTTGATCTAATGAACCATAGTACTGTATATCTAATGAACCATTACATGTCTCTGCTTAAATTGATAGGCATGAATGGACCTTAGTTTGTGTGTGTGTGTGTGTGTGTGTGTGTGTGTAAGTGTGTGTGTGTTTATGTGTGTGTGTGTTCTTTAAATTATGAAGTTCATCAATAAATAAATAAACATGGGTATCTGTTAAACTAAGATCATGGAGTGTCATCTAGTTACACTTTTTAAAAACAATACCTACGATTATATTCATTCATTTCTTCTGAAGGCATTTTTACAAAAAATGATTGTCATATTGAGGCACATACCTCTTTTTTCTCTTAATACTGCCACCATTTCAACCCAAGGTAACACATGCACATTGGTCTTCTTGAACTGGAAATACATATCTATAAAAGTAGTGGTCCATTCATGACTAGACTTATATATTTGATTACTGGCCAATTCATGAACTGGGCATATATATTTGAGTCCTGGCCTATCCATGAACTGGACATATATATCCGAGCACTGGCGAATTGATGAACAGGACATCATCATCATCATCATCATCATCATCATCATCAGTCCCGTGACCGTTGCGGTCGTTGGGGAGAGGGGGGCGCATTGACACATCAACAGACAACGATCTCCACATTTGCATATCTTGATGTGGCACCAATAATTTGTTCAATCTCATCCCTGTCCATTCCTTTATGTTATCAAGCCAGTTTTTCCGCTGTCGACCTCTTCGCCGGCCCCCATTCCACAGTTCCTTGAAGGATCATTTTTGTCAGGGTATCATGTTGCAGTACATGACCGAACCTTGCCATCTTAAGTCTCTTAATTGTTGTTATAATGGTTTCTTGATCGACCCGCAACAGAGTTTACTCTCTCCCAGACATATTCATTGGTCTTGTGTTCTAAATAGGAGATCTGGAGAATTTTCCTCATGCATTTGTTTTCAGGACATATATATTTGAGTACTGGCCTGTTCATGAACTGGACATATATATCCGAGCACTGGCAAATTGATGAACATGACTTATATATTTGATTACTGGCCAATTCATAAACATGACATGTCTGAGTATAGCCCCTTTTTATTGAAAGGTTTTCATGGTCACTATGTTTGTAATTAGTTTTACCCCACTCTCCCTACCACCACTGCTTAACCTTTTACTTACTCCTGGTAACATAAAATAATCAGCGCTCATCCATTCCACGGCTGAAAACAATATTTCATTATTCACCAAATAGCGTAGTACCATTGGCACAATTATGTAAAAACATGTATAATTAAGTTCAACATAGATATACACTCGGAATTCACTCATACATAGACATATAAACCTTCATATTCAAACACATTTGGACAGTCTGTAATAGGAAACAAAACACTGGAAAAACATAAATTTGTTTGTATAAATTTTTATTATTAAAATAAAACCATTAAAAATTAGTTGTATTGTACTGTTCTAGCAGTTTGCCACCGATCCTAATAAGTCATGGACTTATAATAGACTTTTCTAAACTATTGTTAGCTAATACGCAACTAAAGGGAAAGCCCGATATGACGCTGAGAAGATTGTGCCACACGTAAACTTAAACTATAAGCAGACACACACAAACAGACACACAGACATACAAAATTGATTAAAATAAATGAGTACATGTTTATATACAATTTTGTAATTTTATTATTTTAGATAAGATTTTCAGAAAGCAATGTTAGTCAGTTTAAATACTGAAGTAACAATACGTTTCATTTTCTTTTTAAATAGTACTTCAACATTTTCAACAAGTCTTCGCCAAGTCCACTAGGCTGACTCAAATAATAAATAATTAACAGAGATTGGTTAAGATAAATATTAAAAAAACTAAAACTCTTGGATAATTGTTTAACATTTTAATGAAATTGATCATTTTGAATACCTCGGATATTTCTATTAATATATTTCCCCCATAATTATAGCAAAGCCAAAAGGAGGTAAGATTGTACTTTGATTAACTCCCTTGCTTCCTCTTTGAAACACTGACATTACTCACTTTGATAACAACACAAGTTTTCTGCCGACAACAGTAAACACAATACGAATGCATTGGTCTACAACGGTGAAACGTAAATTAAGGGCCGTCCTTAAAGTACGTCACGCTCCAGAGGGGGGGAGGGGGTGCTTTCTACCGACAACATTTAAAACAATACGAATGCAGTGGTCTACAACGGTGTAACTGTAACTGTGACTGGTTATACTTATTTAATATGTACCTCTCTTGTAGGCGTTCTCACAATACAGAATCTTGTACACAATAATTCACTGAAGAACTTGTTTCAATAAAACAACTTTAATATTTATACTTTGTACAATAATTATTATTTGAGGTTATACAACGTGGAATACTCAACCACACACATCACGTCCTTCCCTCACGGAAGTTATCTGACAACTGATCACCCAACCTTCTCAGCCAATGGGAAAGCTCTTCTCTTCCCACGCTTATTACTCACTTGACCTCTCCTTCATCTGATCACGCTATATACTCATGGTACACTGGTGATTCACTCATGATTCACATGTGACATTCACCCCCATCCTTCAAAAAAAATGTTTTTGAAATACAAAATTTTTGGTCTTCATAAAATCAAATTAATCTATATCTATATTCAAATTTCAAATATTCATCATCAATGGACATTCATTGCCTTACACACGACATTTAGACACAAGAAACAATAAGAAACAAATCTGTAGGACTGCAACCGTCTACCTGCGCTGAAAAAATGAAAATGGAATTTTAAACACATCTGTAAAGTTGTGTAATTAAAATATTTTTAACAATCAATATTATTAAAATTAACTAATAATCCACTGGAATTCAAACACTGTTCCTTGTCCATTGTTCAAAGAATAAAAATAGTAATATTATTACAGTCTCTGGTTGTATCATTGAGGAATTCACAGACTAATATTAATACAGTCTCTGGTTTTATCATTGAGGAATTCACAGAATGTCTTTATTTATTGTCATTCTACTTAATATGTCTGCAACCACATTGTCCTTTCCCTTCACGGGTTTAATGTCGAATTTGTAGTCGGCTAATAGCATAGCCCATCGATTCACTTTTGCGTTGCTGATCTTCTTCTTGTTGAATGCCACAAGTGGTTTGTGGTCTGTTAGAAGAGTGAATGTTCTACCTAGAAGGTATTTTTGAAGTTGTTGTTGAGCCCACACTATGGCTAAACATTCTCTCTCTCTATGGTGCTGTAGTTACACTCTGTTTTGGTCAAATTTCTGATAAGATACTGTATAGGATGTAGGATACCATTGTTTCACTAAATTTACTGGGAATAAATTCAGTTGATTGTTTCATTAAATTGACTGGGGATAAATTCAGTTGATTGTTTAACTAAAGTGACAGTGGATAAATTATTTTATAGATGCCAAAACGTTATTGATTTGTTTCAAGAAGTATATAGTTAGACATTTGTATTGGCAGCCAGTCCTTAAACCACTGTAGCAAGACACAATTGTTATTTGACGCCGTGAAGTGTTTGTTATGACGTTGTTGGCACACAATGAATAGATTTAATTTAGTTTGTAACGGAAGATATTGTAATCAATCATTAAAAACTCGAAAATCGTTAAGTCTATCAAATCATCTCACAGTCTAATCATTCGACGACGTGGTGACGAGATCACAGTTGTAGCAAATATAACAGGCTCTTCATTATATATTAAACTCCAATCGATTCTTCTGTACACTATTTCATAAAACAAGAACAAGTCGGACGCGTAAGTGTTAATTTTAATTACAAAAATTTACGTAAAAAGTAAGGTAGATACGTTTTTTTAATTTTATATTTTTAAAAATCATATATGGTTAGGTTTAAAGCAATTGAAATGCTCCAGATTATAAACTATTTATCATTTATTAAATTTGTATTCGTTATTTTGGTTATGGTGTATAAGAATAATTTAAATTTAAGTTATTTTACTGTACGTCGTTCATTTTAACGACTGCTCAAATTTGGGAAACATAAAATTTAATGATTTGAGATTATTTTCATTAAAACAAGGCAGTATGTAATAATTTTAGTTCAAGATTATGTTAAACAATTTAAATTAGGAAACTTTGAACAAATAAACATCTATATAATTTAAGTAAATAAACATTCGTATCAGTTTTGTGTACTTCTTGTTACATTCAACCTAATGGCAATGACATTTGCTTTTCATTAAATCTATTTGTCACATCTGATTAACATAATTTTGTGACGTAAGGTCACGTGTACAAGAGACGCGGGAAGAAAGGAGCATTTCTATTGGTTGAAAGTGTTGGGCGAACAGTTGTGTGTAGACTTCCGACAGGGAAGCATGATAGTGAATAGCTCAAGATTTCCACGTTATATTACCTCAAATGATTCTTATGTGTACAATATATATGTATATTAAAGTTGTTTTGGATAAACGAATTCTTCAGTGAATTATTGTGCACAAGATTAATTACTGTGAGAACGCCTACATAAAAGAGAAATATAAAGTTATATCGTTACATTGGTGTCGAAGTAAAAGTTCCATGTGAACACTGTACAAGATATTTCGAGAAAGAGGTTTCGTGGAAATAAGTATTGGATATTTCCAAAAAAGGAAAGTATTCTTTAAAATAAGAAATAATACCAGCTATAGTATTTTTGAATATTCAAGTTCGTAAGAAGCTGTGAATAAACTTTTGTAGTTCAATGAAAATACAAGAAGATTTCAAAATGGCGGCATAAACGGCAGATATCCGCAGTGTATAAAACTGGATCAGACTAGTTGGTTCTACGTCACATTCGACGACAGTACAAGCATACTACACAGTACTGGAATCTGGGTCGTGTAGGCTTACTGAATGGTGACACACGGTGAACATATATAGGTCGTGACGTCAACAGGCTTAATGCTAGTTGATTCCAGGAAATATTAGTAATAGTAAACATAACATCGAACCGAGAAGCTATGGACTATTCAATGTGTTGGTGTGAATTATAAATAAAGAAACGGAATTTTTATCCATTCATTGTGTGAAGAGTTTGATTATCGCAATTTTGGATTAATGGAGTGAACTAAATTGTTTAAAAACTACTCGAAAATTGAAATTTTAACCAAGTGACTTTTATTCAAAACGATCGGACCATTTAATATATTTTGTCAATCTGAGGGAGCGTATATATAAAGTATACTAAAGATCCCGTGTGAGGATTCTTTTGTTGTCTCATCTTGTCAATAACTAGATTTTATGGTTTAGACGTGTCACTTATTTGAACTTAACATTTTGAATTCAAGATATTTTCATTTGGACGATTTATAACTTTATCAATATATATACATACATTCCTTACCGAATTGCTAGACTCATATTATTCAATCAAACAAAACATGGATCACTACAAGGAATTCACTGCCATAGCTAAAGAGATCGGACTAAAAGGAAAAGAAATGAGAGATTTCATTGAAGAAAAAGTAGCTGAAGAAAAAGAAAATCAAAGAATAGCTGAAGAAAAAGAACAGCGAAGAAAAGCTGAAGAAGAAGAAAAAACAAGAATAGCTGAAGAAAAAGAACAGCGAAGAAAAGCTGAAGAAAAAGAAAATCAAAGAGAAGCTGAAGAAAAAGCAAGAATTGCTAATGAAGAAGAGAGGCAAAAACTCATAAGTGCAAAGAGAACTTGAAAAAATGAAACAAGACACCTTAAAATTACAAATTGAGCTAGAGAGTAGAGGCCACAATCATGGTGATGAAACAAATAGAAGGTCAGCACCAAGGGATACTATCAAAGTAAGAAAATATGATAGCCAAAAAGAAAAAAATGGATGTTTATCTGGATTATTTCGAATCCATAATGGCTATGAAAGGCTATAATGAAGAAGATTGGCCAGCGCAATTGATGACTCAATTAACTGGAGAAGCATTTGAAGCTTATAACAGTATAGCCAAAGAAGACAAAAGCATATATAAGAATGTCAAAAAGGCACTTCTATGTCATTTTGGAAAGTCAGAAAATGATTATAGAAGAGAATTTCATGAAATGAGAATCAAGATGGACAAAGATCCACAGATCATAGTACATGAAGCACAAGTCAAACTAACAAAATGGCTGGAACTGACAGCAATAGATACGAGCAATCCAAAGGCCATAATAGACATGGTGTTAATTGACAAGTTTTTAGAAAATGCAACACCAACCCTATTCACATATTTGACTGACAAGAAAGTTCGTACTCAAGCAGAGCTAACAAATGCATTACGAACATTCAAAGACTCTCATCGGAATGTGGAAATGGATAAGAGACAAGACATATTTGCAGCAATACAAATTAAAAGTCAAGAAAAAAGGCAAGGTATGAGAAACCAGAATCTGCCAAACCAAGGCAACAGACAAACTATTTGTTGGTACTGTAACAAGCCAGGACATATGGCTAAGCAGTGTTACCACAATAAAGGAAAACCAAATAGGGTGTCACCTAATGACAGCTCTATCAGAAAGAAAATAGAAGAAAGATCAAGACAAGATCATTTTGAAAACAAAGGTAGACAATCATGGAGAGAAAAATATAATCATAATTCCAGACATAGAGATTATGATCAAAGAAGACAATCATGGAGAGAAAAATATAATCATAATTCGAGACATAGAGATTATGATCAAGAAAGACAATCATGAAGAGAAAGAAATAATCATAATTCCATAAATAGAGATTATAATCAAAGCAGAAGATCATGGAGAGGCAAATACAATTTTGACTCCAGAAAAAGAAATTATGATCAATCAATTCAATCATGGAGAAAGAATGAAAACCAAGACATGAATGATAGAAAAATAATAAAGTTAAATCGAGCACAGACAGAAACTAGTGACATTTTAGCCACTATTAAAAATCAAATATATGATAAAAGAAATGAAGACCATAGTAGCAAAGAAAGAGATGGTACTAGTGAATCTGAAACCATTTGTGTGAAATCATCTGAATTAGGGAAGAACAATTGGTTGTGTATTAAGCCAAATCAAAAACTTTACAGATAGAGACAATATTTTTCAGATAAAAGTTTCTGACAGGTGACTCATCTGTTCCAAATTCTATTGAATTATCTGGAAGCAAAAATGACATCTCAAAAGCTAAGCAATTTATTCAAGATGCTGGAATTGAAATTATGAATGAACATAATCGAAGTCATGGTTGGTGAATTATTGAACATTTCACAGTCTGAAGAAACATTCAAAGCCCAGCGATTTGAATTCATACTCGTCAATTGAAGAATGACTGTATTGAACTAGGCTATGCTATTAGCCGACTACAAATTTGACATTAAACCTGTGAAGGGAAAGGACAATGTGGTTGCAGACATATTAAGTAGAATGACAATAAATAAAGACACTCTGTGAACTCATAACTGATAAAATAAGAGACTGTTTTAACATTAGTCTGTGAATTCCTAAAGGATACAAACAGAGACTGTTGTCACATCTGATTAACATAATTTTGTGACGTAAGGTCACATGTATGGTGGACGCGGGAAGAAAGGAGCATTTCTATTGGTTGAAAGTGTTGGGCGAGTAGTTGTGTGTAGACTTCCGACAGGGAAGCATGATAGTGAATAGCTCAAGATTTCCACGTTATATTACCTCAAATGATTCTTATGTGTACGATATATATGTATATTAAAGTTGTTTTGGATAAACGAATTCTTCAGTGAATTATTGTGCACAAGATTAATTACTGTGAGAACGCCTACATAAAAGAGAAACATAAAGTTATATCGTTACATTGGTGTCGAAGTAAAAGTTCTATGTGAACACTGTACAAGAGATTTCGAGAAAGAGGTTTCGTGGAAATAAGTATTGGATATGTCCAAAAAAGGAAAGTATTCTTTAAAAGAAGAAATAATAACAGCCATAGTATTTTTTGAATATTCAAGTTCGTAAGAAGCTGTGAATAAACTTTTGTGGTTCAATGAAAATACAAGAAGATTTCAAAATGGCGGCATAAACGGCAGATATCCGCAGTGTATAAAACTGGATCAGACTAGTTGGTTCTACGTCACATTCGACGACAGTACAAGCATACTACACAGTACTGGAATCTGGGTCGTGTAGGCTTACTGAATGGTGACACACGGTGAACATATATAGGTCGTGACGTCAACAGGCCCAGTGCTAGTTGATTCAAGGAAATATTTGTAAACATAACATCGAACCGAGAAGCTATGGATTATTAAATGTGTTGGTGTGAATTATAAATAAAGAAACGGAATTCTTATCCATTCATTGTGTGAAGAGTTTGATTATCGCAATTGTGGATTAATGGAGTGAACCAAATTGTTTATAAACTACTCGAAAATTGAAATTTTAACCAAGTGACTTTTATTCAAAACGATCGGACCATTTAATATATTTTGTCAATCTGAGGGAGCGTATATATAAAGTATACTAAAGATCCCGTGTGAGGATTCTTTTGTTGTCTCATCTTGTCGAAACTAGATTTCATGGTTTAGACGTGTCACTTATTTGAACTTAACATTTTGAATTCAAGATATTTCATTTGGACGATTTATAACTTTATCAATATATATACATACATACATTCCTTACCGAATTGCTAGATTCATATTATTCAATCAAACAAAACATGGATCACTACAAGGAATTCACTGCCATAGCTAAAGAGATCGGACTAAAAGGAAAAGAAATGAGAGATTTCATTGAAGAAAAAGTTGCTGAAGAAAATTAAAATCAAAGAATAGCTGAAGAAAAAGAACAGCGAAAAAAAGCTGAAGAAGAAGAAAAAGCAAGAATAGCTGAAGAAAGAGAACAGCGAAGAAAAGCTGAAGAAAAAGAAAATCAAAGAGAAGCTGAAGAAAAAGAGATGCAAAGACTCATAGTAAAAAGAGAAATTGAACAACTTGCAGTCGATAAGTTAAAATTACAAAGGTAGCGAGACAGTAGTGGCCACAATCCTGGTGATGAAACAAATAGAAGGTCAGCACCAAGGGATACTATCAAAGTAAGAAAATATGATAGCCAAAAAGAAAAAATGGATGTTTATCTGGATTATTTCGAATCCATAATGGCTATGAAAGGCTATAATGAAGAAGATTGGCCAGCACAACTGATGACTCAATTAACTGGAGAAGCATTTGAAGCTTATAACAGTATAGCCAAAGAAGACAAAAGCATATATAAGAATGTCAAAAAGGCACTTCTATGTCATTTTGGAAAGTCAGAAAATGATTATAGAAGATAATTTCATGAAATGAGAATCAAGATGGACAAAGATCCACAGATCATAGTACATGAAGCACAAGTCAAACTAACAAAATGGCTGGAACTGACAGCAATAGATACGAGCAATCCAAAGGCCATAATAGACATGGTGTTAATTGACAAGTTTTTTAGAAAATGCAACACCAACCCTATTCACATATTTGACTGACAAGAAAGTTCGTACTCAAGCAGAGCTAACAAATGCATTACGAACATTCAAAGACTCTCATCCGAATGTGGAAATGGATAAGAGACAAGACATATTTGCAGCTATACAAATTAAAAGTCAAGAAAAAAGGCAAGGTATGAGAAACCAGAGTCTGCCAAACCAAGGCAACAGACAAACTATTTGTTGGTACTGTAACAAGCCAGGACATATGGCGAAGCAGTGTTACCACAATAAAGGACAACCAGATAGGGTGTCACCTAATGGCAGCCCTATAAGAAAGAAAACAGAAGAAAGGTCAAGACAAGGTCATTTTGAAAGCAAAGGTAGAAGATCATGGAGAGGCAGATACAATCATGACTCCAGATACAGAAATCATGATCAGCCCTGGAGAAGGAATGACTACCAAGAGGGAGATAATAAAGGAAAAATGAAACAAGAAGAATCACAATCTAGTAGTACTGTGTCCACTATCAAGGATCATGGCGCACTGAAATGTTACCCAGTGTACATCAATGATCGAAAGTGTATGTGTCTTCGTGACACTGGATGCACAACAATTGTAGTCCTTGATAAGATGGTGAAAGAAGAAGAGTATGATGGGAAAAAAGACACACTGATAATGGCTGATTGCACAAAGAGAGAGTGTCCAACTGCAATTTTCACCATCAACTCACCCTGGTTTCATGGTAAAGTTAGAGCCAGAGTCTTACAAGACGCCATTTGTGATCTTATTATAGGGAACATTGAAGGTGTGGTGGACAATACTGATGAAGTATACAAGGCCTGGCATGACAACAACCATCAAGTATGTGCTACTGTACAAACAAGAGCCACCACAAAAAGAAAAGAGATCACAGACATTGAAGTTGATGAGAAACTTGAAATAGGAAGCCAACTGATGTCCAAACAAGAGTTCAAACAACTACAAGAAGAAGATAACACAATCAGGGAAATAAAAATGAAACTTATCAAAGACAATGAAACAGGCCACAACAAAAATTACAAGCTAGATAAAGGCATATTAATAAACATTGCACAGGAAGGTACGTGCAAAAGAGTGGTTCTTCCCAAAAAGTTACAGGAAACCATTATCAAAATGACACATGACAGTCCTTTAGGTGGACATATGGGCGCCAAGAAAACAATTACTACAATAGCAGAAAACTTTTACTGGCCTAAAATGGCAAGGCAGATAAAAGAATACATCAAGGCATGTACAGTGTGTCTACGACATAATCCCAAAGATGGGAGGCACACAGCACCCATACAATCATCTGACAAGGCAAACTTTTTATTCGAGAAAATCGCTATAGACCTGATAGGACCATTCAAAAAGATGTCAAAGAAGAAACATATGTATGCTCTAACCATAGTGGACATAGCCACCAGATGGGGTGAAGCTATCCCACTGAAGCGAATAGATGCAGAAAATATATGCAACGCATTACTCAATGTTTTTAGCAGATATGGTTTCCCTCAAACACTTCTGTCGGACAATGGCAGCCAATTCAAGGGTCAGATGACACAAGCCATTATGAAAATGTTAAACATTACACAAGTACACAGCACAGTGTACCATCCACAGTCAAATGGAGTGATTGAAAGACTAAACAAAACCATCAAGAATATGCTATTAAAGGTGACAGTGGACCATGAGGACAGATGGCATGAATATTTACCCTTAGTACTGTTTGCATACAACAGCAGCAAACATGAAAGCACTGGCTTTAGTCCTTTTGAGTTAATGTTTGGCCAAAACCCTGCAAGTCCCTTAAAGAATTTCAAAGAAAGGCTTATAAGTAAACAAGATGCCATACAGGACAGATATCAGCTGATGTCAGACACTAGAGATAAAATACTGTACAGTATTGAAGCAGCAAAGCAAAGACTAATCAAGCAAAGTACAAGACATAGAGAAATCAAAAATAGACACAGACATTTGAGAACATTTGAGCCTGAACAACAAGTCCTAGTATGCTTACCAAACACAAAGAATGAAATCACATGGGAAGGTCCATACAAAATTGAAGAGAAACTTAGTGATGTCACATATAGTGTCAATATCAAAGGACATGTGAAAAAATTACATATTGACAAACTAAGAACATATGATGACAATAAAGAAGGAAAGCAAACTGTTAATGTCATCATCAAGGTAAATGATGAAAATGACAATGCAATGAAAATGAACAGTCTTGACAGTGAAAAAATATCATCTGACATACCAGATAATATGAAACACAGAGTGATCAAAATTTTTCAAAAATACAAAGGTGTCATAACAAAAGAAACAGGCAACACAAAAACTGTGACTCACAAGATACAAGTTTTGGAACATGAACCCTTCAAGACCAAAGTATACCCTATTCCAATGGCACATAGAGACACAGTAAGGCAAGAAATTGACTACCTACTTAAAGAAAACAAAATAAGAAAAGCAGTTGAAGCTAACTATACCTCACCAACTGTCATAGTAAAAAAGAAGAATGGAAAGATTCGACTGTGCTGTGACTACAGACAGTTGAATAATATTACCAAATTGGACCATGAACCTATTGGAGACCCAAGAGACATTATAGACATAATTGGTACTTCCAGAATATTCACTACATTTGACTTAAACAGAGGTTTTTGGCAGATTAACATGGATCCTGATTTTATAAAATACACTGCATTCATAGCCATGGATGAGGTGTATGAATGGTTAGTAATGCCATTTGGACTGGTCAACAGTACGGCCACTTTTAGCAGATTTATGAAAGTGATGCTAAAAGGAATTCCAAATGTGGTACATTATGTCGACGATATATGCATCCACACTAAAGATTGGGAATCACATATCCATACACTTGAAGCTGTACTGGATAGACTCAAGAAACATAATGTGACAATCTCACCAGAAAAGATCAACATTGGAAAGAAGTATATAGATTTTTTGGGATACAGAATAGGAGGCGGTGCAGTCACTCCCACTGAAGAAAATGAAAACAAGATATTTAATCTGTCTGTCCCAAAATCTAAAAAACAAGTGCAAGCCCTGCTGGGACTATGTAACTTTTACAGACCTTTTATTGCAAATTATGCAGAAATAGTTCATCCACTAACAGAAGTTACAAAAACCAAAGATATTAGAAAATTTCAATTTCCAGGAGATTGTCTCGACGCATTAGAGAACATTCAAGAGGCATTCAGGAAGAAACCCATCTTGGTTACACCTCAATGGGACAAACCTTTCATTGTTTCTACCGATGCATCGTCCATTGCATTAGGAGCGTGCCTCATGCAAGAACATGATGGTATCCTACATCCTATACAGTATCTTAGCAGAAATTTGACCAAAACAGAGTGTAACTACAGCACCATAGAGAGAGAATGTCTAGCCATAGTGTGGGCTCTACAAAAACTTCAAAAATACCTTCTAGGTAGAACATTCACTCTTCTAACAGACCACAAACCACTTGTGGCATTCAACAAGAAGAAGATCAGCAACGCCAAAGTGAATCGTTGGGCTATGCTATTAGCCGACTACAAATTTGACATTAAACCTGTGAAGGGAAAGGACAATGTGGTTGCAGACATATTAAGTAGAATGACAATAAATAAAGACACTCTGTGAACTCCTAACTGATAAAACAAGAGACTATTAAAAAGACATTCTGTGAATTACTAAATGATAAAATAAGAGACTGTTTTAACATTAGTCTGTGAATTCCTAAAGGATACAAACAGAGACTGTAATTATATTAATATTTTAATTTGTTGAACAATGGACAAGGAACAGTGTTTGAATTCCATTGGATTATTAGTTAATTTTAATAATATTGAGTGTTTAAATATTTTAGTTACACAAAATTACAGTTGTGTTAAAATTTTCAGTTTCCATATTTTCAGTACAGGTAGACTGTTGCAGTTCTACAGATTTTTTCTCATTATTTCCTATGTTTAGACTGTTGCAGCTCTACAGATTTTTTCTCATTATTTCTTATGTTTAGACTGTTACAATCCTACAGATTTTTCTTATTGATTCTATATCCAGAAGTTGAATGTAAGAAAATGAATGTTCATTGATGATAAATATTTGAAATTTGAATATAGATATAGATTGATTTGATTTTATGAAGACCAAAAATGTTGTATTTCAGAAAACATTTTTTTTGAAGGATGGGGGTGAATGTCACATCTGATTAACATAATTTTGTGACGTAAGGTCACATGTATGGTGGACGCGGGAAGAAAGGAGCATTTCTATTGATTGAAAGTGTTGGGCGAGGAGTTGTGTGTAGACTTCCGACAGGGAAGCATTATAGTGAATAGCTCAAGATTTCCACGTTATATTACCTCAAATGATTCTTATGTGTACAATATATATGTATATTAAAGTTGTTTTGGATAAACGAATTCTTCAGTGAATTATTGTGCACAAGATTAATTACTGTGAGAACGCCTACATAAAAGAGAAACATAAAGTTATATCGTTACAACTGTAATTATATTAAAAATTTTCTTTGTTGAACAATGGACAAGGAACAGTGTTTGAATTCCATTGGATTATTAGTTAATTGTAATAATATTGAGTGTTTAAATGTTTTAATTACACAAAATTACAGATGTGTTTAAAAGTCCATTTTCATTTTTTCAGCACAGGTAGACGGCTGCAGTCCTACAGATTTTTTCTCATTATTTCTTATGTTTAGACGGCTTTAGTCCTACAGATTTTTTCTCATTATTTCTTATGTTTAGACTGATGCAGTCCTACAGATTTTTTTCTCATTATTTCTTATGTTTAGACTGTTGCAATCCTACAGATTTTTTCTTATTGATTCTATATCCAAAAGTTTTGTATAAGAAAATGAATGTTCATTGATGATAAATATTTGAAATTTGAATATAGATATAGATTGATTTGATTTTATGAAGACCAAAAATGTTGTATTTCATAAACATTTTTTTTAAGGATGGGGGTGAATGTCACATCTGATTAACATAATTTTGTGACGTAAGGTCACGTGTACAAGAGACGCGGGAAAAAAGGAGCATTTCTATTGGTTGAAAGTGTTGGGCGAAGAGTTGTGTGTAGACTTCCGACAGGGAAGCATGATAGTGAATAGCTCAAGATTTCCACGTTATATTACTTCAAATGATTCTTATGGGTACAATATATATGTATATTAAAGTTGTTTTGGATAAACGAATTCTTCAGTGAATTATTGTGCACAAGATTAATTACAGTGAGAACGCCTACATAGAAAGAGAAACATAAAGTTACATAGTTACACTATTGTCCAAGTTACATATCACGTACTTACAATGTATATGGGTTATTATATAAATGTATTGTAAAATTGTATATTTTGTATTATAATATCACACATCATCTGGCTCTAAACATATATATGTATATATATATATATATATATATATATATATATATATAAAAATACATATATACATATATAAATATGAATAGCTCAAGGGAAGAAACGGCTATGTCTCATTTTTGTAGTTTTGAGATATTCTAGTTTTAAAGTTCAAAATTATACACATTTCTTAAAAATTAGCTACCGTATATACTCGTTCGCAAGCAGACCTTTTTTGGACAAAATCTAGGGGGAAAGTCGGGGGGTCGGCTTATGAACGGGTCAAATCTGATTTCTGCATGGATATTGAATACGGTGTTGTTATTGTAGATTATCAATGTCCTTTTCTACATTCTACAAGATTCGACTGCTCTACCAGAAGCTATAATATATTAATTAACATCTGCACTAACCTTATTTAATCATTTTATTTATTTTTGTGAACGTTTTAATAAATTGTTTACAAATTTTGTTTTCTACAACGAGTTTTAATGTACGCGCTTTCGTCAGTGTTTACCAATGAATTTTTTTGTTAAATACCGGTAACTCCTGCATAACAAAAAGCACAAAGACAAAGATAGGCAGTAGAAAGTAAACAATCAAAATGACCGATTTAGCTTGTAGTTAAAAAAAAATGTGTACCATTTTGTTACACGCTTTTTTAAAGTTGTCCTATCATTTTTGAGGGGTCAGATTGCGAGCGGGTTATACACTTTTAATACTTTTCTCTTCCAAAAGTGTGTGGGGGGGGGGAGGGGACCCCCCGTCCGGCTTATGAACGAACGGGCTATAGAACGAGTATATACGGTATATAGAATTGAGTTTTTAATAGGGTCAGGTACATAATTTTTTTCATAAAACCTAATGCAGAAAATTCTATTTTTGATCCTCTATCAGATACAGGGATAACTAAAAAAATTCAAAAATGTCACATAGCCGTTTCTACCCTTGAGGTCTTCATATATATATATATACACTTTAATTAAGTCTTTAGGTTAACAAAAGTTTTTAATTAATCAAATATATAATGATCCGTCTTTTTAATTATTTTATTTAAGCTTTAAATTCATATATTTATTAATGTTATTTTCCATTCTTAGGCCTCTTAAACATTATCCTGTTAGAATTAAATTTATTATTGGATTATTTCCAAAATTATTAATTTGAGTTAGTGTAGTCGCGTGTTTGACTTTTGTTGTGGAAAGAGATCCCATAAC
>CALYLW010001719.1:0-79999 GCA_944989445.1 Ampullaceana balthica | reverse complement strand
TGAGAATCTTATAGGATAAATGATGATGATATTGAAACAGCTTATCTTGAGAATCTTATAGGATAAATGATGGTGATATTTAAACAACTCATCTTGAGAATCTTATAGGATAAATGATGGTAATATTTAAATAACTCATCTTGAGAATCTTATAGGATAAATGATGATGATATTGAAACAACTCATCTTGAGAATCTTATAGGATAAATGATGATGATATTGAAACAAATTATTTTGAGAATCTTATAGGAAGAATGATGATTATATGGAAACAAATTATTTTGAGAATCTTATAGGATAAATGATGATGATATTGAAACAACTTATCTTGAGAATCTTATAGGATAAATGATGATGATATTGAAACAACTTATCTTGAGAATCTTATAGGATAAATGATGATGATATTGAAACAACTTATCTTGAGAATCTTATAGGATAAATGATGATGATATTGAAACAACTTATCTTGAGAATCTTATAGGATAAATGATGATGATATTGAAACAATTTATCTTGAGAATCTTATAGGATAAATGATGGTGATATTTAAACAACTCATCTTGAGAATCTTATAGGATAAATGATGATGATATTGAAACAACTTATCTTGATAATCTTATAGGATAAATGATGATGATATTGAAACAACTTATCTTGAGAATCTTATAGGATAAATGATGATTATATTTACACAACTTATCTTGAGAATCTTATAGGATAAATGATGATGATATTGAAACAACTTATCTTGAGAATCTTATAGGATAAATGATGATGATATTGAAACAACTTATCTTGAGAATCTTATAGGATAAATGATGATGATATTGAAACAACTTATCTTGAGAATCTTATAGGATAAATGATGATGATATTGAAACAACTTATCTTGAGAATCTTATAGGATAAATGATGATGATATTGAAACAACTTATCTTGAGAATCTTATAGGATAAATGATGATGATATTGAAACAACTTATCTTGAGAATCTTATAGGATAAATGATGATGATATTGAAACAATTTATCTTGAGAATCTTATAGGATAAATGATGATGATATTGAAACAACTTATCTTGAGAAACTTATAGGATATATAATGATGATATTGAAACAGCTTATCTTGAGAATCTTATAGGATATATAATGATTATATTGAAACAATTTATCTTGACAATCTTATAGGATAAATGATGATGATATTTAAACAACTTATCTTGAGAATCTTATAGGATAAATGATGATGATATTGAAACATCTCATCCTGAGAATCTTATAGGATAAATGATGATGATATTGAAACAACTTATTTTGAGAATCTTATAGGATGAATGATGATTATATGGAAACAAATTATTTGAGAATCTTATAGGATAAATGATGATGATATTGAAACAACTTATTTTGAGAATCTTATAGGATAAATGATGATGATATTGAAACAACTTATCTTGAGAATCTTATAGGATAAATGATGATGATATTGAAACAACTTATCTTGAGAATCTTATAGGATAAATCATGATGATATTGAAACAAATTATCTTGAGAATCTTATAGGATAAATGATGATGATATTGAAACAACTTATCTTGAGAATCTTATAGGATAAATGATGATGATATTGAAACAACTTATCTTGAAAATCTTATAGGATAAATGATGATGATATTGAAACAACTTATCTTGAGAATCTTATAGGATAAATGATGATGATATTGAAACAATTTATCTTGAGAATCTTATAGGATAAATGATGGTGATATTTAAACAACTCATCTTGAGAATCTTATAGGATAAATGATGATGATATTGAAACAACTTATCTTGATAATCTTATAGGATAAATGATGATGATATTGAAACAACTTATCTTGAGAATCTTATAGGATAAATGACGATGATATTTACACAACTTATCTTGAGAATCTTATAGGATAAATGATGATGATATTGAAACAACTTATCTTGAGAATCTTATAGGATAAATGATGATGATATTGAAACAACTTATCTTGAGAATCTTATAGGATAAATGATGATGATATTGAAACAACTTATCTTGAGAAACTTATAGGATAAATGATGATGATATTGAAACAACTTATCTTGAGAAACTTATAGGATAAATGATGATGATATTGAAACAACTTATCTTGAGAATCTTATAGGATAAATGATGATGATATTGAAACAACTTATCTTGAGAATCTTATAGGATAAATGATGATGATATTGAAACAACTTATCTTGAGAATCTTATAGGATAAATGATGATGATATTGAAACAACTTATCTTGAGAATCTTATAGGATAAATGATGATGATATTGAAACAACTTATCTTGAGAATCTTATAGGATAAATGATGATGATATTGAAACAACTTATCTTGAGAATCTTATAGGATAAATGATGATGATATTGAAACAACTTATCTTGAGAATCTTATAGGATAAATGATGGGTGATATTTAAACAACTCATCTTGAGAATCTTATAGGATAAATGATGATGATATTGAAACAAACTTATCTTGAGAATCTTATAGGATAAATGATGATGATATTGAAACAACTTATCTTGAGAATCTTATAGGATAAATGATGATGATATTGAAACAACTTATCTTGAGAAACTTATAGGATAAATGATGATGATATTGAAACAACTTATCTTGAGAAACTTATAGGATAAATGATGATGATATTGACACAACTTATCTTGAGAATCTTATAGGATAAATGATGATGATATTGAAACAACTTATCTTGAGAATCTTATAGGATAAATGATGATGATATTGAAACAACTTATCTTGAGAATCTTATAGGATAAATGATGATGATTTTGAAACAACTTATCTTGAGAATCTTATAGGATAAATGATGATGATATTGAAACAACTTATCTTGAGAATCTTATAAGATAAATGATGATGATATTGAAACAACTTATCTTGAGAATCTTATAGGATAAATGATGATGATATTGAAACAGCTTATCTTGAGAATCTTATAGGATAAATGATGGTGATATTTAAACAACTCATCTTGAGAATCTTATAGGATAAATGATGGTAATATTTAAATAACTCATCTTGAGAATCTTATAGGATAAATGATGATGATATTGAAACAACTCATCTTAAGAATCTTATAGGATAAATGATGATGATATTGAAACAAATTATTTTGAGAATCTTATAGGAAGAATGATGATTATATGGAAACAAATTATTTTGAGAATCTTATAGGATAAATGATGATGATATTGAAACAACTTATCTTTGAGAATCTTATAGGATAAATGATGATGATATTGAAACAACTTATTTTGAGAATCTTATAGGATAAATGATGATGATATTGAAACAACTTATCTTGAGAATCTTATAGGATAAATGATGATGATATTGAAACAACTTATCTTGAGAATCTTATAGGATAAATGATGATGATATTGAAACAACTTATCTTGAGAATCTTATAGGATAAATGATGATGATATTGAAACAACTTATCTTGAGAATCTTATAGGATAAATGATGATGATATTGAAACAACTTATCTTGAGAATCTTATAGGATAAATGATGATGATATTGAAACAACTTATCTTGAGAATCTTATAGGATAAATGATGATGATATTGAAACAACTTATCTTGAGAATCTTATAGGATAAATGATGATGATATTGAAACAACTTATCTTGAGAATCTTATAGGATAAATGATGATGATATTGAAACAACTTATCTTGAGAATCTTATAGGATAAATGATGATGATATTGAAACAACTTATCTTGAGAATCTTATAGGATAAATGATGATGATATTGAAACAATTTATCTTGAGAATCTTATAGGATAAATGATGATGATATTGAAACAACTTATCTTGAGAATCTTATAGGATAAATGATGATGATATTGAAACAACTTATCTTGAGAATCTTATAGGATAAATGATGGTGATATTTGAAACAACTCATCTTGAGAATCTTATAGGATAAATGATGGTGATATTTAAACAACTTATCTTGAGAATCTTATAGGATAAATGATGATGATATTGAAACAACTCATCTTGAGAATCTTATAGGATAAATGATGATGATATTGAAACAACTTTATCTTTGAGAATCTTATAGGATAAATGATGATGATATTGAAACAAACTTATCTTTGAGAATCTTATAGGATAAATGATGATGATATTGAAACAAACTTATCTTTGAGAATCTTATAGGATAAATGATGATGATATTGAAACAACTTATCTTTGAGAATCTTATAGGATAAATGATGATGATATTGAAACAACTTATCTTGAGAATCTTATAGGATAAATGATGATGATATTGAAACAACTTATCTTGAGAATCTTATAGGATAAATGATGATGATATTGAAACAACTTATCTTGAGAATCTTATAGGATAAATGATGATGATATTGAAACAACTTATCTTGAGAATCTTATAGGATAAATGATGATGATATTGAAACAACTTATCTTGAGAATCTTATAGGATAAATGATGATGATATTGAAACAACTTATCTTGAGAATCTTATAGGATAAATGATGATGATATTGAAACAACTTTATCTTGAGAATCTTATAGGATAAATGATGATGATATTTGAAACAACTTATCTTGAGAATCTTATAGGATAAATGATGATGATATTGAAACAACTTATCTTGAGAATCTTATAGGATAAATGATGATGATATTGAAACAACTTATCTTGAGAATCTTATAGGATAAATGATGATGATATTTGAAACAACTTATCTTGAGAATCTTATAGGATAAATGATGATGATATTGAAACAACTTATCTTGAGAATCTTATAGGATAAATGATGATGATATTGAAACAACTTATCTTGAGAATCTTATAGGATAAATGATGATGATATTGAAACAACTTATCTTGAGAATCTTATAGGATAAATGATGATGATATTGAAACAACTTATCTTGAGAATCTTATAGGATAAATGATGATGATATTGAAACAACTTATCTTGAGAATCTTATAGGATAAATGATGATGATATTGAAACAACTTATCTTGAGAATCTTATAGGATAAATGATGATGATATTGAAACAACTTATCTTGAGAATCTTATAGGATAAATGATGATGATATTGAAACAACTTATCTTGAGAAATCTTATAGGATAAATGATGATGATATTGAAACAACTTATCTTGAGAATCTTATAGGATATATAATGATTATATTGAAACAACTTTATCTTGACAATCTTATAGGATAAATGATGATGATATTTAAACAACTTATCTTGAGAATCTTATAGGATAAATGATGATGATATTGAAACAACTCATCCTGAGAATCTTATAGGATAAATGATGATGATATTGAAACAACTTATTTTGAGAATCTTATAGGATGAATGATGATTATATGGAAACAAATTATTTTGAGAATCTTATAGGATAAATGATGATGATATTGAAACAACTTATTTTGAGAATCTTATAGGATAAATGATGATGATATTGAAACAACTTATCTTGAGAATCTTATAGGATAAATGATGATGATATTGAAACAACTTATCTTGAGAATCTTATAGGATAAATCATGATGATATTGAAACAAATTATCTTGAGAATCTTATAGGATAAATGATGATGATATTGAAACAACTTATCTTGAGAATCTTATAGGATAAATGATGATGATATTGAAACAACTTATCTTGAGAATCTTATAGGATAAATGATGATGATATTGAAACAACTTATCTTGAGAATCTTATAGGATAAATGATGATGATATTGAAACAACTTATCTTGAGAATCTTATAGGATAAATGATGATGATATTGAAACAACTTATCTTGAGAATCTTATAGGATAAATGATGATGATATTGAAACAACTTATCTTGAGAATCTTATAGGATAAATGATGATGATATTGAAACAACTTATCTTGAGAATCTTATAGGATAAATGATGATGATATTGACACAACTTATCTTGAGAATCTTATAGGATAAATGATGATGATATTGAAACAACTTATCTTGAGAATCTTATAGGATAAATGATGATGATATTGAAACAACTTATCTTGAGAATCTTATAGGATAAATGATGATGATATTGAAACAACTTATCTTGAGAAATCTTATAGGATAAATGATGATGATATTGAAACAACTTATCTTGAGAATCTTATAGGATAAATGATGATGATATTGAAACAACTTATCTTGAGAATCTTATAGGATAAATGATGATGATATTGAAACAACTTATCTTGAGAATCTTATAGGATAAATGATGATGATATTGAAACAACTTATCTTGAGAATCTTATAGGATAAATGATGATGATATTGAAACAACTTATCTTGAGAATCTTATAGGATAAATGATGATGATATTGAAACAACTTATCTTGAGAATCTTATAGGATAAATGATGATGATATTGAAACAACTTATCTTGAGAATCTTATAGGATAAATGATGATGATATTGAAACAACTTATCTTGAGAATCATATAGGATAAATGATGATGATATTGAAAACAACTTATCTTGAGAATCTTATAGGATAAATGATGATGATATTGAAACAACTTATCTTGAGAATCTTATAGGATAAATGATGATGATATTGAAACAACTTATCTTGAGAATCTTATAGGATAAATGATGATGATATTGAAACAACTTATCTTGAGAAACTTATAGGATAAATGATGATGATATTGAAACAACTTATCTTGAGAATCTTATAGGATAAATGATGATGATATTGAAACAACTTATCTTGAGAATCTTATAGGATAAATGATGATGATATTGAAACAACTTATCTTGAGAATCTTATAGGATAAATGATGATGATATTGAAACAACTTATCTTGAGAATCTTATAGGATAAATGATGATGATATTGAAACAACTTATCTTGAGAATCTTATAGGATAAATGATGATGATATTGAAACAACTTATCTTGAGAATCTTATAGGATAAATGATGATGATATTGAAACAACTTATCTTGAGAATCTTATAGGATAAATGATGATGATATTGAAACAGCTTATCTTGAGAATCTTATAGGATAAATGATGGCGATATTTAAACAACTCATCTTGAGAATCTTATAGGATAAATGATGGTAATATTTAAATAACTCATCTTGAGAATCTTATAGGATAAATGATGATGATATTGAAACAACTCATCTTAAGAATCTTATAGGATAAATGATGATGATATTGAAACAAATTATTTTGAGAATCTTATAGGAAGAATGATGATTATATGGAAACAAATTATTTTGAGAATCTTATAGGATAAATGATGATGATATTGAAACAACTTATTTTGAGAATCTTATAGGATAAATGATGATGATATTGAAACAACTTATTTTGAGAATCTTATAGGATAAATGATGATGATATTGAAACAACTTATCTTGAGAATCTTATAGGATAAATGATGATGATATTGAAACAACTTATCTTAAGAATCTTATAGGATAAATGATGATGATATTGAAACAACTTATCTTGAGAATCTTATAGGATAAATGATGATGATATTGAAACAATTTATCTTGAGAATCTTATAGGATAAATGACGATTATATTTACACAACTTATCTTGAGAATCTTATAGGATAAATGATGATGATATTGATACAACTTATCTTGAGAATCTTATAGGATAAATGATGATGATATTGAAACAACTTATCTTGAGAATCTTATAGGATAAATGATGATGATATTGAAACAACTTATCATGAGAAACTTATAGGATAAATGATGATGATATTGACACAACTTATCTTTGAGAATCTTATAGGATAAATGATGATGATATTGAAACAACTTATCTTGAGAATCTTATAGGATAAATGATGATGATATTTACACAACTTATCTTGAGAATCTTATAGGATAAATGCTGATGATATTGAAACAACTTATTTTGAGAATCTTATAGGATAAATGATGATGATATTGAAACAACTTATCTTGAGAATCTTATAGGATAAATGATGATGATATTGAAACAACTTATCTTGAGAAACTTATAGGATAAATGATGATGATATTGAAACAACTTATCTTGAGAATCTTATAGGATAAATGATGGGGATATTTAAACAACTCATCTTGAGAATCATATAGGATAAATGATGATGATATTGAAAAAACTTATCTTGAGAATCTTATAGGATAAATGATGATGATATTGAAACAACTTATCTTGAGAATCTTATAGGATAAATGATGATGATATTGAAACAACTTATCTTGAGAAACTTATAGGATAAATGATGATGATATTGAAACAACTTATCTTGAGAATCTTATAGGATAAATGATGATGATATTGAAACAACTTATCTTGAGAAACTTATAGGATAAATGATGATGATATTGAAACAATTTATCTTGAGAAACTTATAGGATAAATGATGATGATATTGAAACAACTTATCTTGAGAATCTTATAGGATAAATGATGATGATATTGAAACAACTTATCTTGAGAAACTTATAGGATAAATGATGATGATATTGAAACAACTTATCTTGAGAATCTTATAGGATAAATGATGGGGATATTTAAACAACTCATCTTGAGAATCATATAGGATAAATGATGATGATATTGAAAAAACTTATCTTGAGAATCTTATAGGATAAATGATGATGATATTGAAACAACTTATCATGAGAAACTTATAGGATAAATGATGATGATATTGACACAACTTATCTTTAGAATCTTATAGGATAAATGATGATGATATTGAAACAACTTATCTTGAGAATCTTATAGGATAAATGATGATGATATTTACACAACTTATCTTGAGAATCTTATAGGATAAATGCTGATGATATTGAAACAACTTATTTTGAGAATCTTATAGGATAAATGATGATGATATTGAAACAACTTATCTTGAGAATCTTATAGGATAAATGATGATGATATTGAAACAACTTATCTTGAGAAACTTATAGGATAAATGATGATGATATTGAAACAACTTATCTTGAGAATCTTATAGGATAAATGATGGGGATATTTAAACAACTCATCTTGAGAATCATATAGGATAAATGATGATGATATTGAAAAAACTTATCTTGAGAATCTTATAGGATAAATGATGATGATATTGAAACAACTTATCTTGAGAATCTTATAGGATAAATGATGATGATATTGAAACAACTTATCTTGAGAAACTTATAGGATAAATGATGATGATATTGAAACAACTTATCTTGAGAAACGTATAGGATAAATGATGATGATATTGACACAACTTATCTTGAGAATCTTATAGGATAAATGATGATGATATTGAAACAACTTATCTTGAGAATCTTATAGGGTAAATGATGATGATATTGAAACAACTTATCTTGAGAATCTTATAGGATAAATGATGATGATTTTGAAACAACTTATCTTGAGAATCTTATAGGATAAATGATGATGATATTGAAACAACTTATCTTGAGAATCTTATAGATAAATGATGATGATATTGAAACAACTTATCTTGAGAATCTTATAGGATAAATGATGATGATATTGAAACAGCTTATCTTGAGAATCTTATAGGATAAATGATGGCGATATTTAAACAACTCATCTTGAGAATCTTATAGGATAAATGATGGTAATATTTAAATAACTCATCTTGAGAATCTTATAGGATAAATGATGATGATATTGAAACAACTCATCTTAAGAATCTTATAGGATAAATGATGATGATATTGAAACAAATTATTTTGAGAATCTTATAGGAAGAATGATGATTATATGGAAACAAATTATTTTGAGAATCTTATAGGATAAATGATGATGATATTGAAACAACTTATTTGAGAATCTTATAGGATAAATGATGATGATATTGAAACAACTTATTTTGAGAATCTTATAGGATAAATGATGATGATATTGAAACAACTTATCTTGAGAATCTTTTAGGATAAATGATGATGATATTGAAACAACTTATCTTGAGAATCTTATAGGATAAATGATGATGATATTGAAACAACTTATCTTGAGAATCTTATAGGATAAATGATGATGATATTGAAACAACTTATCTTGAGAATCTTATAGGATAAATGATGATGATATTGAAACAACTTATCTTGAGAAACTTATAGGATAAATGATGATGATATTGAAACAATTTATCTTGAGAAACTTATAGGATAAATGATGATGATATTGAAACAACTTATCTTGAGAATCTTATAGGATAAATGATGATGATATTGAAACAACTTATCTTGAGAATCTTATAGGATAAATGATGATGATATTGAAACAATTTATCTTGAGAATCTTATAAGATAAATGATGATGATATTGAAACAACTTATCTTGAGAATCTTATAGGATAAATGATGATGATATTGAAACAGCTTATCTTGAGAATCTTATAGGAAAATTATGGTGATATTTAAACAACTCATCTTGAGAATCTTATAGGATAAATGATGGTAATATTTAAACAACTTATCTTGAGAATCTTATAGGATAAATGATGATGATATTGAAACAACTCATCCTGAGAATCTTATAGGATAAATGATGATGATATTGAAACAACTTTATTTTGAGAATCTTATAGGATGAATGATGATTATATGGAAACAAATTATTTTGAGAATCTTATAGGATAAATGATGATGATATTGAAACAAATTATTTTGAGAATCTTATAGGATAAATGATGATGATATTGAAATAACTTATTTTGAGAATCTTAGAGGATAAATGATGATGATATTGACACAACTTATCTTGAGAATCTTATAGGATAAATGATGATAATATTAAAACAACTTATCTTGAGAATCTTATAGGATAAATCATGATGATAGTGAAACAACTTATCTTGAGAATCTTATAGGATAAATGATGATGATATTGAAACAACTTATCTTGAGAATCTTATAGGATAAATGATGATGATATTGAAACAACTTATCTTGAGAATCTTATAGGATAAATGATGATGATATTGAAACAACTTATCTTGAGAATCTTATAGGATAAATGATGATGATATTGAAACAATTTATCTTGAGAATCTTATAGGATAAATGATGATGATATTGAAACAACTTATCTTGATAATCTTATAGGATAAATGATGATGATATTGAAACAACTTATCTTGAGAATCATAAAGGATAAATGATGATTATATTTACACAACTTATCTTGAGAATCTTATAGGATAAATGATGATGATATTGAAACAACTTATCTTGAGAATCTTATAGGATAAATGATGATGATATTGAAACAACTTATCTTGAGAATCTTATAGGATAAATGATGATGATATTGAAACAACTTATCTTGAGAAACTTATAGGATAAATGATGATGATATTGAAACAACTTATCATGAGAATCTTATAGGATAAATGATGATGATATTGAAACAACTTATCTTGAGAATCTTATAGGATAAATAATGATGATATTGAAACAACTTATCTTGAGAATCTTATAGGATAAATGATGATGATATTGAAACAACTTATCTTGAGAATCTTATAGGATAAATGATGATGATATTGAAACAACTTATCTTGAGAAACTTATAGGATATATAATGATGATATTGAAACAGCTTATCTTGAGAATCTTATAGGATATATAATGATTATATTGAAACAATTTATCTTGACAATCTTATAGGATAAATGATGATGATATTTAAACAACTTATCTTGAGAATCTTATAGGATAAATGATGATGATATTGAAACAACTCATCCTGAGAATCTTATAGGATAAATGATGATGATATTGAAACAACTTATTTTGAGAATCTTATAGGATGAATGATGATTATATGGAAACAAATTATTTTGAGAATCTTATAGGATAAATGATGATGATATTAAAACAACTTATTTTGAGAATCTTATAGGATAAATGATGATGATATTGAAACAACTTATCTTGAGAATCTTATAGGATAAATGATGATGATATTAAAACAACTTATCTTGAGAATCTTATAGGATAAATCATGATGATAGTGAAACAAATTATCTTGAGAATCTTATAGGATAAATGATGATGATATTGAAACAACTTATCTTGAGAATCTTATAGGATAAATGATGATGATATTGAAACAACTTATCTTGAAAATCTTATAGGATAAATGATGATGATATTGAAACAACTTATCTTGAGAATCTTATAGGATAAATGATGATGATATTGAAACAATTTATCTTGAATATCTTATAGGATAAATGATGGTGATATTTAAACAACTCATCTTGAGAATCTTATAGGATAAATGATGATGATATTGAAACAACTTATCTTGATAATCTTATAGGATAAATGATGATGATATTGAAACAACTTATCTTGAGAATCTTATAGGATAAATGACGATTATATTTACACAACTTATCTTGAGAATCTTATAGGATAAATGATGATGATATTGAAACAACTTATCTTGAGAATCTTATAGGATAAATGATGATGATATTGAAACAACTTATCTTGAGAATCTTATAGGATAAATGATGATGATATTGAAACAACTTATCTTGAGAAACTTATAGGATAAATGATGATGATATTGAAACAACTTATCATGAGAATCTTATAGGATAAATGATGATGATATTGAAACAACTTATCTTGAGAATCTTATAGGATAAATAATGATGATATTGAAACAACTTATCTTGAGAATCTTATAGGATAAATGATGATGATATTGAAACAACTTATCTTGAGAATCTTATAGGATAAATGATGATGATATTGAAACAACTTATCTTGAGAAACTTATAGGATATATAATGATGATATTGAAACAGCTTATCTTGAGAATCTTATAGGATATATAATGATTATATTGAAACAATTTATCTTGACAATCTTATAGGATAAATGATGATGATATTTAAACAACTTATCTTGAGAATCTTATAGGATAAATGATGATGATATTGAAACAACTCATCCTGAGAATCTTATAGGATAAATGATGATGATATTGAAACAACTTATTTTGAGAATCTTATAGGATGAATGATGATTATATGGAAACAAATTATTTTGAGAATCTTATAGGATAAATGATGATGATATTAAAACAACTTATTTTGAGAATCTTATAGGATAAATGATGATGATATTGAAACAACTTATCTTGAGAATCTTATAGGATAAATGATGATGATATTAAAACAACTTATCTTGAGAATCTTATAGGATAAATCATGATGATAGTGAAACAAATTATCTTGAGAATCTTATAGGATAAATGATGATGATATTGAAACAACTTATCTTGAGAATCTTATAGGATAAATGATGATGATATTGAAACAACTTATCTTGAAAATCTTATAGGATAAATGATGATGATATTGAAACAACTTATCTTGAGAATCTTATAGGATAAATGATGATGATATTGAAACAATTTATCTTGAGAATCTTATAGGATAAATGATGGTGATATTTAAACAACTCATCTTGAGAATCTTATAGGATAAATGATGATGATATTGAAACAACTTATCTTGATAATCTTATAGGATAAATGATGATGATATTGAAACAACTTATCTTGAGAATCTTATAGGATAAATGACGATTATATTTACACAACTTATCTTGAGAATCTTATAGGATAAATGATGATGATATTGAAACAACTTATCTTGAGAATCTTATAGGATAAATGATGATGATATTGAAACAACTTATCTTGAGAATCTTATAGGATAAATGATGATGATATTGAAACAACTTATCTTGTGAAACTTATAGGATAAATGATGATGATATTGAAACAACTTATCATGAGAATCTTATAGGATAAATGATGATGATATTGAAACAACTTATCTTGAGAATCTTATAGGATAAATAATGATGATATTGAAACAACTTATCTTGAGAATCTTATAGGATAAATGATGATGATATTGAAACAACTTATCTTGAGAATCTTATAGGATAAATGATGATGATATTGAAACAACTTATCTTGAGAAACTTATAGGATATATAATGATGATATTGAAACAGCTTATCTTGAGAATCTTATAGGATATATAATGATTATATTGAAACAATTTATCTTGACAATCTTATAGGATAAATGATGATGATATTGAAACAACTTATCTTGATAATCTTATAGGATAAATGATGATGATATTGAAACAACTTATTTGGTAACATCAACAAGAAACTTTAAAGAAATCCCAGAGATTGACACGTTACAACATTTAACATTTTTATTTTTTGGGTAATATGTTGAATAAATTCCCATTTCAATGTTTGTTCTGAAAACATAAACTTTTTAAATTGCCCATTCTAATCCATGCAGACACTCATTCTATACACAAGATTTATGCCTCTTACTTTTTATTAAGAATGTAATGGGAATTATCACAGCGTTCACAGACTACCGCTAGGGGGGAGAATGCTTTTTCCCAGCCGCCTTTAAGTCCCTAACTTGTGGGAGGTATCCATTTGGAGCTTTGTCCGAACAATTCGAAACCATGATTGTCGGTACGCCAACCGAGCGCCCATGCCACTCGACCACATTGCCCATTTGTGTGTCACCTGGTGGGGTCTATCACACCCCCCCACTAGCTACGTCAGCGCCCATGCCACTCGACCACAGTGCCCATTTGTGTGTAACCTGGTGGGGTCTATCACACAGCCCCCCCACTAGCTACGTCAGCGCCCATGCCACTCGACCACAGTGCCCATTTGTGTGTCACCTGGTGGGGTCTATCACACCCCCACTAGCTACGTCAGCGCCCATGCCACTCGACCACAGTGCCCATTTTTTGTGTGTCACCTGGTGGGGTCTATCACACCCCCTACTAGCTATGTCAGCGCCCATGCCACTCGACCACAGTGCCCATTTGTGTGTCACCTGGTGGGGTCTATCACACCCCCCACTAGCTACGTCAGCGCCCATGCCACTCGACCACAGTGCCCATTTGTGTATCACCTGGTGGGGTCTATCACACCCCACCACTAGCTACGTCAGCGCCCATGCCACTCGACAACAGTGCCCATTTGTGTGTCACCTGGTGGGGTCTATCACATCCCCCCCACTAGCTACGTCAGTGCCCATGCCACTCGACCACAGTGCCCATTTGTGTGTAACCTGGTGGGGTCTATCACACCCCCCCCCCACTAGCTACGTCAGCCCCATGCCACTCGACCACAGTGCCCATTTGTGTGTAACCTGGTGGGGTCTATCACGCAGCCCCCCACTAGCTACGTCAGCGCCCATGCCACTCGACCACAGTGCCCATTTGTGTGTCACCTGGTGGGGTCTATCACACCCCCACTAGCTACGTCAGCGCCCATGCCACTCGACCACAGTGCCCATTTTTTGTGTGTCACCTGGTGGGGTCTATCACACCCCCCACTAGCTACGTCAGCGCACATGCCCCTCGACCACAGTGCCCATTTGTGTGTCACCTGGTGGGGTCTATCACACCCCCCCCCACTAGCTACGTTAGTAAATAATGCTTAGGTTTGAATTTGATAGTTTTTTTCATGTCCTATCTCAAACACAGACTTTAAATAACTTGACTGATTTTATTTCAGATGCTACTAAACAGCTTGTAGAGTAACTTTATACCGACAAGTCTTTTTTATAAGGTAAGATTTTTATGGAAATGTGTTTATGTTGTCTCGTACATATATTGTAAAAAAATTATTCCATATGCTTGTGTTATATTAAGTTACAATATATATCTTTTTAAAACTTTAATATATTGTAAAAGAGATCCATATACTTATGTTTATTAAAATTAAATGACGTAAATTGATTAAACTTGGAGCCATTATGTTTTAGATGTTATACAACATTGGGCTGTCATTATATCATATTATACAACATTGGGATGTCATTATATCATCATATTATACAACATTGTGCTGTCATTATATCATCATATTATACAACATTGAGCCGTCATTATATCATAATATATAACATTGGGCTGTCATTATATCATCATATTATACAACATTGGGCTGTCAATATGTCATCATATTGTACAGCTTTGGTTTTTAAGATAAAATATTTCCATAAAAAAACCCGTAAAAAACCAAGTTTTTGACTATAAATCCTTTATGTACGAGACGTAACTAAAAGAATGTTCATTATAATATGCAGCACAAGACCATCCAGAAATACAAAATTGCAGTTGTGTCGTAAAACATGTTTAATATAATGCGCACCGATCAGGAATATGTTTATAAAAAGAGTTGTCAATAAAATACGCACCTTATTGCGCGACAGAAAGTTTGTTCAATATGATACGCACCGCTAAGCTGTCTCAAAAAATAGCATGATACATAGGAATAAATAAAATAATCTAAAAAATCAATAATTTAATTACGGTACATGCGATCGATATGAAATTTTGAAACATTGTTTTTATCATCGGTACGAAACTGCCTGCAAAATTTCAGCTCGCTAGCTTACGAGCAAAAGGGTTAAAAATCGAACAAATGTTTTGGCGACAACGGCGGACGGTCGGGCGGCCGCAGACACCACGAGTTAATATAAAGGATTTAAAAAGACTTTAGGCTCACTATTTGTACAACTTATCCAATATATTTTTATATTAAGTAACCTTTATTTATATTAACATTTCAACTATTCTTTTCAAGATCATTTAAATTCGTGTGGTAAGGCTGTTTAATACATTTGAATGGGAATAAAACTTAGCCTTGGATTAGGTCCAAACGTTATTGATTTGTTTAACTGTAGTCTAGTGTTTGGGCTTTGTGTTGGCAACAAGTTCTATAACTGCTGTAGATAGACACAAGAGTTATATGACGTGGTGATGACGGTTTTTGGCACGGCTTGGATAGATTTTATTGTTATTATTGTTAGAGCTGACGAGATCAATTCCTGAAAGGCTTCGAATCATTTTACATGAAACTATTGAATTTCTTTAGTATTATATATCATATTTGTAGCACTAGGAACAAGCTCATAGTTATATCACTGTGACTAGGAACAAGATCATTGTTGTACTATGAACAAGATCATAGTTGTAGCACTAGGAACAAGATCATAGGTGTGGCACTAGAAACAAGATCATAGTTGTAGCACTAGGAACAAAATCATAGTTGTGGCACTAGGAACAAGATCATAGTTGTAGCACTAGGAACTAGATCATAGTTGTAGCACAAGGAATAAGATCATAGTTGTAGCACTAGAAACAAGATAATAGTTGTAGCACTAGGAAGAACAAGATAATTTTTTGTAGCACTAGGAACAAGATCATAGTTGTAGCACTAGGAATAATATCATAATGTGTAGCATTAGGAACAAGATCATAGTTGTAGCATTAAGAACAAGTTCATTGTTGTAGCACTAGGAACTAGATCATAGTTGTTGCACTATAGGAACAAGATCATAGTTGTAGCACTAGGAACAAGATCATAGTTGTAGCACTAGGAACAAGATCATAGTTGTAGCACTAGGAACAAGATCATAGTTGTAACTCTAGGAACACGATCATTGTTTAAGCAATAGGAACAAGATCATAGTTGTAGCTAAGGAACACAATTATAGTTGTAGCACTAGGAACAATAGCATGGTTGTAGCACTAGGACAAGATCATAGTAGCAGAACTAGGAACAATATCATAGTTGTTAGCACTAGGAACAAGATCATAGTTGTAACACTAGGAACAAGATCATAGTTGTAGCACTAGGAACAAGATCATAGCTGTAGCTCTAGGAACAAGATCATAGTTGTAGCACTAGGAACAAGATCATAGTTGTAGCACTAGGAACAAGATCATAGTTGAAACAAATACAAAATACCATTCAACAGAATCCATAAAAGAAAATATTTTCTACAGAATGTTAACTCTTGATATATCTGCTACGTGCTACATAAAGAAAGTAATTTTTTTTATTTTCTTTGAGTTGGTGGGTGTGTCCATATTGTTATCTTAAATGGTATCAACAAAATCTAAATTTAAACTATAGGTCATTAAGTGTTTTATTATTAATGGAACGTACAAAAAGAGAAAAATTAATATATTTTTAATGTAGACATCTTTTAATGTCAATTATAAATGTCATATATAAGTCACCGATGTCATGTGTAGGACACTCACGAGTTCCTTGTATAAAGAATGTCATTGATATCGGGATTTGTTATGTGTACAAAAACATGAAACTAAATGGTATATCTGGGAAGTTGGTTAAACAAAATATTTAAAACCTGCAACTCAATCGTACATCCGGGAAGCTAGTTAAATATGATATTTAAAACCTGCAACTCAATCGTACATCCGGGAAACTGGTTAAACACGATATTTAAAATTACTTAAGAAAACAACTACTTAAGATTATGTCTTCCTTTCCTGAAAATGTAAGATTTAAATGTACAGTAAAATTTATAAGACTAGAAGTACTTGTTCAAAATTTAGATTATACTACAATCAGGCTTTTTATATATAAAAATATACGTTGTTAAAACAAGATATGAAGAGGCCTGACAAGGCGGCACCAAACATAGAACGTTTTGGTAAAAAACTCAACGAACATATAGGAAAAAACAATTTTAAAAATGAAATTAAAACCTACCTGCCCTGTTTTAGGCTTTAATGATACAGTAAATGTATAACATATAAACAGGGTATTAGTTAGCCTGACAGGACGTAACAGAACAGCAAACGTTTCGGCAAAGAGCCTTCCTCAACGAACAAATAGTACACAAATAAAACGAATATTTTATCTGTGTACTGTTATATTTTAAAACAAATTAAACCAAGACTTTATTCAACAGTTGTAAGTTCTATCATATTATTATAATTGTTAATTAAATTACGTAAAATAAATGGCTTCTACTACCAATAATGAAAACATAATATATTTGAAACACAATAGAAGAGCTGTTTGTTTCTGCCAAACACAATAGAAGAGCTGTTTGTTTCTGCCAAACACAATAGAAGAGCTGTTTGTTTCTGTCAAACACAATAGAAGAGCTGTTTGTTTCTGTCAAACACAATAGAAGAGCTTTTTGTTTCTGTCAAAGACAATTAGTCAATGGGATTAGTTGAGGTCACAACACTTGACACATTTGTCTATTGTCTCTTGTCCTCCATATATCAGGCTCTTATATCCTAGACCAGTGGTTCTCAACCTTTTGAGGTCCAGGACTACTTGAAAATGTTTGTCTTAGCCATGGACCACTACTGAAAATGTTGCTACTGTCGAGCTGAAAATTTATATTTAATTATTCTTTTTATATCTAGTTACTATTATACATGTTAGGTTTGTATATCTAGTTACTATTATACATGTTAGGTTAGTAATTTAAACTAAACTCATAATCATCGCCCATCTGGGGCATAGGCCGCGAACAAAGTCTCTCCAGGCATCCCGGTCCTGCGCAAGTCTCTCAATCTGCCCCCAGCTGTGCCCGCTCATTTTTGTGTCTGCCTCCAGTTCTCTTCTCCAGGTCATTTTGGGACGACCTCTTTTCCTCTTGCCTTGGGGGTTCCATGTGAGGGCTTATCTCACAATGCTGGATGTGAGAAAAAATCACTTTCTGATGCAACATATTCAAAGTAGTATCGCTGATTAGTTCTATGAATCGTTTAAATTCAATATCGATGGTATTAAATTTAATGAGTCAATGTGTGCAAGAAACGACCTGAAAACACACTAAAAACTCAGAGCGTTCAAAGCGCTGTGAGCGCAGTTCCTTACTGGGATACAGCGCTATATAAATTATCAATTTATTATTATTATTATTAACACAAAATAGAAGTTAAATTGATCCTGCAGTGATTGAATATGGTCAGAAATCGAATTTATCAACAGCTGTATATTGATTTCAGCATTTTATTGTTTCTCGGTGAATTCGTACAATTGCAATTGATCAAACATTTGTAAGTTCCCCTGAAATAATATTGTTTAACAAAGAACAAGTTTATTCGTAAAATCAGACACTCTGTCACTGTGAATAATGAAATGTGTCTGCTGTCCTTGCAGAGATGAATTAAGTTGATTAATTTCTTCAAAAATGTCAGGCAAGTAACTCAGAACAGCAAACCATAAGCTATCATTCACATGATCAACAAGCTTTGATTTTTTTCCTCAAAGAAACTCACAGCATGACGTAATTCAAACAGTATGTTAAACACCCCAACCCCCCACCCCCCCACCCTTTGCTAACTAGGCATTTTGGCCTGTGCAACTCCTATAGACATAAGAAATAATGCACTTAAAGCCTTTCATTGACTTTCTTTGCTTGTCGTATTAAGGACTTTTGACTATAAAGGGAATTTTTTAGCGCAAAAAGTATTACAATGGTTTCTCCGAGCAGACAATAGAATTAGTTTACAGATGTCTTCGGAGTTTTGAAGGTTTTTTTGCTTAAATTGCAAGAATTTGACAAAATGGTCTGGGTTGATCATTTGCTATGACACATAAAACCCCATAAAATATTCTTCATCATCCCGTCCAATGGAAATTTTTCTTTTTTATTCTCTCCCGAAATGCATTTTTTTTACACACAGATTGTGAGGATGAGCATAAGTATAAGGAATAATCATTGTTGTCCTACTCCTTATGTTCGGTTGTTTTCTTTTTTTAAGACTAATTTACTAATCGTTTTCAAGAAATTATTTTTGAATGTTAATATAACATCTATTACTATAGTCATCTAGAATCTAGTGTGACATTATGTGATTTCAGTATAACTAGAAGTAAACATATAATAAAAACATATTGTTTTTGGCGCTATGCTCTCGCCATGGAGTGATTAAAATTAATCAATATTCAAAATCTGACAACTTTTAATCTTTTTAATTTTCTTAATTTAAAATAATAAAAATGTCATACCTTGCTCGCGGACCACCAGGCACATCTCCACTGACCACTAGTGGTCCGCGGACCAAAGATTGAGAACCACTATCCTAGACAGTTAAATGTTCCAAAGTAACCGATGAATATTTTGGTTTAAGTATTTAATAAATTTCGAGCACACTAAAGTATATTTAATTTATTCTTTAATAGCCTTCATTAAAGTTAATAGATTAATTTTAGTATATAGTATTTTGTATTGTAATTTTTTTTAGATTCCTTTATTTAAAAAAAATACATTGTTCTTTGATAGATTTTTCTTTATACATATTGTTTAAATTTTGGGTTCTTAAATACATATATTTTATTTATTTATTTATTTTTTTTAAAGTCTGAATACTTTTTTTGATAATCATAATTGTGCAGCAATTTTTGTTGATATAACAAAGTAAACTGATGTTAATAAATGTGTGGATTATTACTAAACTAATGTCAAGTATTCAAATAGTTGTTTTATTACATAACTAATGTCAAGTATTCAAATAGTTTGTTTTATTACATAACTAATGTCAAGTATTCAAATAGTTGTTTTATTACATAACTAATGTCAAGTATTCAAATAGTTGTTTTATTACATAACTAATGTCAAGTATTCAAATAGTTGTTTTATTACATAACTAATGTCAAGTATTCAAATAGTTGTTTTATTACATAACTAATGTCAAGTATTCAAATAGTTGTTTTATTACATAACTAATGTCAAGTATTCAAATAGTTGTTTTATTACATAACTAATGTCAAGTATTCAAATAGTTGTTTTATTACATAACTAATGTCAAGTATTCAAATAGTTGTTTTATTACATAACTAATGTCAAGTATTCAAATAGTTGTTTTATTACATAACTAATGTCAAGTATTCAAATAGTTGTTTTATTACATAACTAATGTCAAGTATTCAAATAGTTGTTTTATTACATAACTAATGTCAAGTATTCAAATAGTTGTTTTATTACATAACTAATGTCAAGTATTCAAATAGTTGTTTTATTACATAACTAATGTCAAGTATTCAAATAGTTGTTTTATTACATAACTAATGTCAAGTATTCAAATAGTTGTTTTATTACATAACTAATGTCAAGTATTCAAATAGTTGTTTTATTACATAACTAATGTCAAGTATTCAAATAGTTGTTTTATTACATAACTAATGTCAAGTATTCAAATAGTTGTTTTATTACATAACTAATGTCAAGTATTCAAATAGTTGTTTTATTACATAACTAATGTCAAGTATTCAAATAGTTGTTTTATTACATAACTAATGTCAAGTATTCAAATAGTTGTTTTATTACATAACTAATGTCAAGTATTCAAATAGTTGTTTTATTACATAACTAATGTCAAGTATTCAAATAGTTGTTTTATTACATAACTAATGTCAAGTATTCAAATAGTTGTTTTATTACATAACTAATGTCAAGTATTCAAATAGTTGTTTTATTACATAACTAATGTCAAGTATTCAAATAGTTGTTTTATTACATAACTAATGTCAAGTATTCAAATAGTTGTTTTATTACATAACTAATGTCAAGTATTCAAATAGTTGTTTTATTACATAACTAATGTCAAGTATTCAAATAGTTGTTTTATTACATAACTAATGTCAAGTATTCAAATAGTTGTTTTATTACATAACTAATGTCAAGTATTCAAATAGTTGTTTTATTACATAACTAATGTCAAGTATTCAAATAGTTGTTTTATTACATAACTAATGTCAAGTATTCAAATAGTTGTTTTATTACATAACTAATGTCAAGTATTCAAATAGTTGTTTTATTACATAACTAATGTCAAGTATTCAAATAGTTGTTTTATTACATAACTAATGTCAAGTATTCAAATAGTTGTTTTATTACATAACTAATGTCAAGTATTCAAATAGTTGTTTTATTACATAACTAATGTCAAGTATTCAAATAGTTGTTTTATTACATAACTAATGTCAAGTATTCAAATAGTTGTTTTATTACATAACTAATGTCAAGTATTCAAATAGTTGTTTTATTACATAACTAATGTCAAGTATTCAAATAGTTGTTTTATTACATAACTAATGTCAAGTATTCAAATAGTTGTTTTATTACATAACTAATGTCAAGTATTCAAATAGTTGTTTTATTACATAACTAATGTCAAGTATTCAAATAGTTGTTTTATTACATAACTAATGTCAAGTATTCAAATAGTTGTTTTATTACATAACTAATGTCAAGTATTCAAATAGTTGTTTTATTACATAACTAATGTCAAGTATTCAAATAGTTGTTTTATTACATAACTAATGTCAAGTATTCAAATAGTTGTTTTATTACATAACTAATGTCAAGTATTCAAATAGTTGTTTTATTACATAACTAATGTCAAGTATTCAAATAGTTGTTTTATTACATAACTAATGTCAAGTATTCAAATAGTTGTTTTATTACATAACTAATGTCAAGTATTCAAATAGTTGTTTTATTACATAACTAATGTCAAGTATTCAAATAGTTGTTTTATTACATAACTAATGTCAAGTATTCAAATAGTTGTTTTATTACATAACTAATGTCAAGTATTCAAATAGTTGTTTTATTACATAACTAATGTCAAGTATTCAAATAGTTGTTTTATTACATAACTAATGTCAAGTATTCAAATAGTTGTTTTATTACATAACTAATGTCAAGTATTCAAATAGTTGTTTTATTACATAACTAATGTCAAGTATTCAAATAGTTGTTTTATTACATAACTAATGTCAAGTATTCAAATAGTTGTTTTATTACATAACTAATGTCAAGTATTCAAATAGTTGTTTTATTACATAACTAATGTCAAGTATTCAAATAGTTGTTTTATTACATAACTAATGTCAAGTATTCAAATAGTTGTTTTATTACATAACTAATGTCAAGTATTCAAATAGTTGTTTTATTACATAACTAATGTCAAGTATTCAAATAGTTGTTTTATTACATAACTAATGTCAAGTATTCAAATAGTTGTTTTATTACATAACTAATGTTTACAACTGATGTCATTAAGTTATAGTTTTAGTTTTGTTATTTGAATTTTTTTACAGTTGAACACAATTATTATGTCATCCGTTAAGTCAACAAAAAATGATAAGTCAATTTTTTTAAAATAATGAAGCCACAAAATTCTCTCTTTGTTTTAGACATTTTCTCATATATAATATTCTATTTTTATATCACAGGAACCTGGTATCTTGATGAAAATATAGAAAAATGTGCCACATATCATCTCAGTTATCTCTATCTCAATTACCAAAATCATGATTAAAAATAATTTTTTATCATAATATACCAACAACATCATTCAAATATATCAATGTATTTTTACATCATAATATACCAACAACATCATTCAAATATATCAATGTATTTTTACATCATAATATACCAACAACATCATTCAAATATATCAATGTAATTTTACATCGTAATATACCAACAACATCATTCAAATATATCAATGTATTTTTACATCATAATATACCAACAACATCATTCAAATATATCAATGAATTTTTACATCATAATATACCAACAACATCATTCAAATATATCAATGTATTTTTATTTGTAAATATGTATGTTATTTTATAAATCTTAAAATATTATATAATACTAAAAGTTAACTGAAGAAAATATTAAATACAATTATTTATTAGGCTTGAAAAACTTATTTCATATTAAAACACAATGTTATTGTCTCTGACAGATATAAGTCAATCAGCCAGTTGTTTACCTTAGATCAACCATTATGGGGGTAAGTACTTTCAGTAGATAGTAAATTATTTTACTTTTAAAAAGTTACACAAATATCATTTGAAGGATTTTAGTTGATTAAAAATATTATGAAAAAATGTGTTATATATGTTTTAAGTTTTTTAAATTAAATACTGACAGCAAATAGACCAAACCATAATAAATTTACATCAGCAAAAAGAGATAAATGATAAATTTATGTATTAACATTTATACGATTACAAAACAAACCTCATCTTCATGATGGATGTTCACTTAATTAGACAACTTGAAGGCAAGAATTAAATACACATTTTAAAATAACATAACAAATATCATCTTTATGATGGATGGTCATTTAATTAGTCAACTTTGAGGCAAGAATTGAATACAATTTTTTTAAAATATATAAATTAATATCTATAAGACAATAAGTAATCTCAATCAGAAAAGACATTTTTTCCTGTCTTAATAAAAGCTAAAAAAAGGAAAATATAAAATAATATTGTAAACTTTATATCCATGAATCCATGTGTATTTATTAAAACCACCACTAAAACATGTAATACTTTAAACAAATAATTAGATTTAAAAGAATTCAGGATAACTATTTTATTCCTGGTAGATTAATATTAATGAAAATCTATATTCATAACAAAACAATAACTCTAATAAGAATTTAGGACTAAACAAAAACCATAGATAAGCGTAGGATGCAAAAATCTTCAGTATAGAAGGGGCGTCTTCAACAGATTAGCTAAGATAAGATAAAAACAATACAGTATTATAGTAGTATTTATCTAGCACATTTTAGTATAGTAATGAGAGAACATATAGAATGTTTTTGACTTAAAAAATATTTTAAATTTTGTTTTAATTTTTCTTAAATTCCAATAAAATACTACTTGTGTCTAGATCAGTATGTGGAAAACTTAGTTTGCCTTATTTCTATAAAAAAATGAAGGTCAGATACTTATAAATATTTCTTTAATTTATTAAATTTAATTTATTAAAGCTATAACAGTTAAATTTATTTTAAAAATGTTCTTATCAATTGGGAGGAGGTGTAAGTTATAAAAATATAAAGATAATTTTAAAAAAAGATTTAATACATTAAAAAAAATACATATATTATACAATTTTAAGAAATTCCTTTTAGTGTTTGATGTATATTGTATTGCAAGATTTTAGATTAATTATTAACGATAATAACAGCTATGTTATGATAAAGATGTCTTTTGAGTAATAAATATAACATTATAGAAATGTTAGTTTTATTTATGTTGATGAAACCAACCAATATATGCAATGTTAATGTTATTATAAAGATGTCTTTTGAGTGATAAAAATAAAATTATAGAAATGTTAGTTTTATTTACGTTAATGAAGCCTACCAATACTAGCTATGTCATTATAAAGATGTCATTTGAGTAATAAATATAACATTATAGAAATGTTAGTTTTATTTATGTTGATGAAACCAACCCCGCCCGTCCTCCTTCAATTTAAAAAAAAAGTTGTACTTACATTAATGGCAGATGGAGCAGAAGTGACACAATATTGAATGTGGCAAATATTTAATTATTGTGAAAATTAATACTACAATACATATAGAAATTAGGATCTAATAATAATGTTTTTAAATTTACTAATTTAAAATGAAAAAGCACAGCTTATAATATAGTATAGTATTAATATAATGAAGACAAAAGTCAATCACGAGTAACAAGACAATGAAAATTATGTCAAATGAATATGAATAGGACCAAGCACCAATACAATTAAAATTATGTCAAATGAATATGAATAGGACCAAGCACCAATACAATTAAAATTATGTCAAATGAATATGAATAGGACCAAGCACCAATACAATTAAAATTATGTCAAATGAATATGAATAGGACCAAGCACCAATACAATTAAAATTATGTCAAATGAATATGAATAGGACCAAGCACCAATACAATTAAAATTATGTCAAATGAATATGAATAGGTCCAAGCACCAATACAATTAAAATTATGTCAAATGAATATGAATAGGACCAAGCACCAATACAATTAAAATTATGTCAAATGAATATGAATAGGACCAAGCACAAATACAATTAAAATTATGTCAAATGAATATGAATAGGACCATGCACCAATACAATTAAAATTATGTCAAATGAATATGAATAGGACCATGCACCAATACAATGAAAATTATGTCAAATGAATATGAATAGGACCAAGCACCAATACAATTAAAATTATGTCAAATGAATATGAATAGGACCAAGCACCAATACAATTAAAATTATGTCAAATGAATATGAATAGGACCATGCACCAATACAATTAAAATTATGTCAAATGAATATGAATAGGACCATGCACCAATACAATGAAAATTATGTCAAATGAATATGAATAGGACCAAGCACCAATACAATTAAAATTATGTCAAATAAATATGAATAGGACCAAGCACCAATACAATTAAAATTATGTCAAATGAATATGAATAGGACCATGCACCAATACAATGAAAATTATGTCAAATGAATATGAATAGGACCATGCACCAATACAATGAAAATTACGTCAAATGAATATGAATAGGACCAAGCACCAATACAATTAAAATTATGTCAAATGAATATGAATAGGACCAAGCACCAATACAATTAAAATTATGTCAAATGAATATGAATAGGACCAAGCACAAATACAATTAAAATTATGTCAAATGAATATGAATAGGACCAAGCACAAATACAATTAAAATTATGTCAAATGAATATGAATAGGACCAAGCACCAATACAATGAAAATTATGCCAAATGAATATGAATAGGACCAAGCACCAATGCCAATACATTTAACATTTTGACATTTAGGCTTAGGAGTTAGGACCTAAGCCTAAGTTAGGTATTTATACAAATTTAGTTTAAAATAGTGTAAGATTCTTAATAAGATATTTTAATTTTATATACTGAACCACGTTAATTTGAATATAAAAAATTATATATATTAGTAAATTCTTTTTTCTTAAACTTAGACTTTGAGATAGTTCATTTTGTTTATTATTAATAGTCAATAATTAAATTGAATAAAACAAAAATAATGAAATATATATTTTTTAATTTTTTTTTACATACGCAGGTATGCAAAATTCAATGTATGTCAGCATACGATTTTTATTCAAACTAAAAAAAACGAGACTAGAGGTCCAGAGACTAGAGTCAAGCTACATTGACATAACTAAGTTACTAAAACAACTACTACTACTAAATTTAAACTACTTAGACTTTGGTACAACTAGTGCCACCTTAAAGTATCCAAAATATTTGTGTTAAATATACAGTAATATACTGAGTCTACTGCCACCACATCCGAAATATGTTTTTTTTTAATATATTAAATAATATACACGTATTAAATCTTAATTAAGATGATTATGTTTATAAGGTTTCAAGAAATGATTTAAGTGATGATCCTATTTGACTATTCGGAAGTCAAAACATATATATTGAGCTTCATGTAACCATAGTAACTAAAATCAAATAACCTAGGCGTCCTAGGAATAAAAAAAACATAACACATGTCACATATACATTATTTTATAAATACCATATTAAAACATTAACATATGCAAAATATAATTTTTAATTTTCAAATTTTTTTAATTATCACAAATAATAGAAAGCTTTTTGATCCATCAAGAGAAATTATTATTTGTTTAAAAAAATAAATATTGTTATTAATCTGCTATTCTTTTCCTGTTAACATTTTTTGTATTACAAAATCAAATGGAATCACTGAATTTAATAATGATATCGACTACACGAAAATATATTTTTTTACCCAATAACAATAACATTTTTCTTTGAATATTAAAAAGTATAAACAATTTTTTTTAAAATAATATTGACTATTTGAAGATTAATATTATTTTAAACTTAATTGTATTACTTAATACAATTAAGTTGTTTTAAGTAAGTATTGATTAATTAAGTAATCATAAATATTACTAATGTATCGTAGTCGTTCATTTAAGAGACGACAATTATTGCAGACGACAGACGAGCCGTATGATACACTTACTCCAAGGAAGAAATTCACTTGCTGACATTAACTTGAAAATCTTTTGATCGTATTCAACGTTGTATTTTATTTTTAACTGACTGAGTAGATAACTAACAGAAATAAAAATGTTTTTAAAGAAAATCAATTATTAAAAAAAACTGTAAAGGATAATAATAGTTTACAATTGACAATTGACTAAACACAGACTAAACACTGACTATACAGTTTATGATTATCAACAAATTCAAAAAAGAGCTGCCAGATTCATTACTGGAGAATATTCGAAACTAACAAGAGTAACACCATTAGTTAAATCATTAAACCTTGAAACACTAGAGGATAGAAGAACCAATAGCAAATTAGTAATCATACATAAAGCAATTAATTCTAATTTAGAAATACAACACAAAGATAACTTAATATAACCCTCAGATAGACATAAGGATAAAAACACCTTTCTTATTCCGTATGCAAGAACAAACACATACAAGTTTTCGGGCGTGGAATGGGTTGCCTGAAGAATCCATGAAAACCAACACTTTATCAACATTTAAATCTCTAATAAAAATGCAGGACTAAACACAAACCATAGATAAGCGTAGGACGCAATAATCTTCTGTATAGAAGGAGCGTCTGTAAACAGATAAGATAAGATGATTATGTATTTCCCTTACACTTACAGTTATTGAAAATGAAGTTAATCCACAAAAAAACTGCGTAAATTAATGTCATGGCTCTTTTCTCGTGCGGCTATATACTCAAATTCTCGATAATTAAAACAAATAAGAACTACAATATATTTACTGCAAACTAAATTGTGTAACAATGACAATGATAATACTTATATATTTTTTCAAAGTAAAAGTATTTTTTTTACTTTTTCTATTTTCAGAATTCTTTAAAGAAATCAGGTCTGGTATCAGAAAAGCTAAAAAGATTGCAAAACAATGGTAAATCGTTAATTTAATATATGTTTAAAATAAATAGAATAGCTTTGTTTGAAAAAATATTTTTTTCTTATTTATTTATTTATTTTTTCTAATTTGGATATATGATAAGAGTGAAATAGAGAGAGAGACGGAGGGGAAGAAAGACAGAAATAGAAATAGAGAGAGAGAGAGTGAGAGAGAAATGGGAGAGAGAGATTGAGACCACCATAGAATGAGAGAATGAAACACAGACAGAAATAGTGACAGAGAGAGATAAAGAGGAGAGAGAGATTGAGACCACCAGAGAAAGTTTGAGAGAATGAAACACAGACAGAAATAGTGACAGAGAGATTAACAGAGAGAAAAAGACGATGAGAAAGAGCAACTCAAAAGTAGATTGACAAAGAGAAAAAGTAAAAGAGAGAGAAAGTTGCAATATATTAATTATTATTAATACTTAAAACAAAATAAATATATTAGAAAACTTTCCTTTCAGAATATTGCCGAGAGCACAGCCAATGTGAATTTGACACACATGACAGACAAACAGATGTCACAGATGGCAGGTGTGACATGAAAGATAAATCAAGTCTTTTCTATGGTAATTATTTTTTTATTAACTTTTCCTAGATATAAAAATATTTAAAAGATAATTTAAACTATTTTATATTGTTGATAAAACATAATAAAAATACAAGTTAATTCCATTTGAATGCCTAGCTTATAATACCAATATTTACACATTGTATTTCTTACATAAATTATTGTCTAACAAATCATCTAAGAAATTACTCTTTAAATCTATTGAAATTAAAGATTATACTTAACGAAATATTTAAACAGAGATAATAGGAGAGCGACAGGTGTAAGACATGGATTAAAATGTACTTTCTTTGATGACCTTGTCAGGTACACATGAAACCCAGGTGTCAGAAGGAGGAGAAGCAGCTCTACCCTTTTACAATGCCATCTGTAAGAAGAATCCAGGTCACACAAAGTTTGTACCTGTCAACGATTTTAACATCAATCACCTGCCAAAAGGTAACCATGACAACCTCCTAGTTGAGTACATCAAAGTTGTAGCTGACCTCACTGTCAGGGTAGCTGTGAAAATGACCAGTACAAAAAGACCAGAGTTTTGGCCAAACACCAAACAACCATATTCATTTTATGACAAGAGAGGAAGTGACGTCATGAGACTAGGGACTGGGAAGGTGACGTATGTAAACATTGAATACAACAAGGGAACTTGTCCATGTCAGAAGTGTCAACACTCGGACACACCCAGCAAAGTGTGGGGGAAGGTATGGATGTACACGGCCAGACACGTGGTGTTTGATGACCTTGAGGCAAGACACACCACGTGTAGATTGTTCTATGATAGACAAGATAGTCCACTGGTCACTCTTGATGGCTGGATGGTGGTTGAGGCAAACATTGAGGAAGACTGCACTGTAAAAAATCTTACCGTAAAAGGACAGTAACTTATCGTGTACTAGCTGCCATTAACTAACCGTCTTTATGGGGCATTAACGGTAACTTACCGCAGCGATAACTTATCGTTTTTGGCTTACCGTTATTTTACGACGGAATGTCGTAAACTCTTAGGATACCGTTAACGTTAAGTTACCGTTATTTTTTTTAAAAAACGATAACCACCCCCCCCCTCCATTTTAGGGCAGCCCTCCTACCCTCATTAATACAGCCCTTGTTTTAACATTAGCTACTAATAAGCAATACAAACTGGACGAAAATAAATGAGATAAGTATTTTAAAAATTAATACATTTTTTATTAAGTCCATTCAGGTCATAACAGTATCAACATTCATCTTTGTGTACATTCAAAGTCTGAGATCTCTTATTACGCTTGCAACTTTTCCGCTAACGCCTTCTTCTGTTGCTTTTCCTTTACTGGATGTGCTGCTGCCATTTTCTTTTATCTTGCATCCACCTAATTGAAAAAGAAAGGAATAACAGGTTTATTAAATTCTGTAACTGAAAATACATTTAAAGGAAAGCTTAAAATGTAAAAACACACAATACATTGATAGCAGTTAGTGTTTTTGAAAATTACATGTTCAACCAGAGCATTTCAAAGCATCCAAGGTTGAATATAAAACCAGTCATTGTCATAAAAATGTGTAAATAGAATTAAAACCATTACATAATTTTTAAAAAAAAATTTTGTTAAAAAATTTTTTTTTAATTTTCATTTTTTTGAATGATTTTTTTTTGAATTTTAAATTTTTTTTTAATATAAATTTTTTGTTATATTTTTTTATTGAATAAATTTTATATATTTTTTTTAATTATAAAAAAAAATTGAAGGTTTTCTTAAAATGGTCAAGAAAAATTTGATAAATTAAAAGTAATACCAAAACTTTAAAAAATATTTTTAAATAATTGGTGAAAAAACTTAGTTATTTCAGCTTCCAAGAGAAAGCTGCTTCTCAAAAAACAGCTTTGCTATAAGTTTCTTGTAGGCTGAATAAAAGGGCACACATAGATGGGTTAATGAATACTAAACCTCCTTGGCTAAGATTTCAACAAAGAAGTATAACAACAATAACATGACTAGAAGAAAACGATTCAGAAGACAAAGTAGAAAAAAGAAAACACAAAATTTAGTTTATTAACGTTTAAAGCCCCATAAGGTTTTCGGTAAACTTCCGCCTCAGTCCCCTAAGGATTTCCCTTTAATTGCGATCAACTGGTTATGCAATTTAAAAAAATTATGGAAAATGAATTTATATTATTATTATCATACTGACTTCATCTTTTAGGATAAGAATGGTTATTTTATGTATCCAACAGACCGACTTGAGTTTAATACTAATTTTATCTGTAGTTTAGTACTATTATATTTACAAAAAAGCATAGCAAAATCACATCTTCAAAAAAAAAGGAAATTTTTTTTTAAAAAACACAAAAAAAACAAACATGCACAACTTCGCGAATGGAGCGATAACACTAGCAAAGGCAACCATCGCCATTTCCGGAAGTCGACTAAAGCTTCTCTCACTAAATGAAGAATTTCTTTTTTTTTATGATCTCATTACTAAAGAGAGTGCCAACGAGTCGCGCATTACCTCGCTTTTGGGCATTAAACGTTAAAATTATCTATATAATCTGGAAAGAGCCTTTACTAGTTAATCTTAACATCTGCAACCATAAGGCGGAGAGGGACGCATACCAGATAGTTAACCCTAGAACTGTCCAGTCAATTTTTCTGTAGCGTCCTGCCATTTTAGCTTTTTTCATAGGCTTATTAATAATGACAAAATGCCATACTGAATGAACTCTGAGACCCTAACATGTATACATTTTCTGAAAGTACATTGGATGAGGTTTCTTATGGTATATAAATTATTTGTTTTTATATTATGTATGTTGACATTGACCTTGACCTTCACAGAGTGAGTAAAATTTTACTACTCATCTTCTGCATTCAAACCACCCTCACACTCTATAACTTGTTCTAACTGTCATAAAACCAAGATTTTCAGATACTAGAAGCAATACTCTTTCAGAAAATGTATAGTTATGTCATTTGTTTGACAAATGTAATTTTGGTGAATTTTTTTCTTTCATAACCTTCAAATTTCGGTCACTCCAAAAAAAAAGAAAAGGGACATTTACAACGTTAATGTTTGACTCTATGTCGTCCTCACTGCTACTAGCACTATCATCAAATAGTTGTGGAAAGTCCATGAAATTATAATTTTAAATGGTCTCCAATTAAAATAAATTAAATAAAGATATTCAATGTTAATTTCCCGATCCAGATGGACCCTCTCCAGCGCCAGACATTTTGGCAGTCCAAAAAAGTTTCAGAAAATGTTCACTCGGCTTTACTCACAAAATAACACTCGATAAGAACAAGTTGTACATAAGGAAACAGGAAGGAAATTCATTTATTAACAGTGATCTCCCCTTACTAAACCTAAATAAAATAATTCGCATTTTTAATGACGCTTTTACTAACGGCCGTTTATATCGGCCGGGACACCACAGAACGGGGGATAACGGCCGACCATCTGCTGTTAGGACAGTTCTAGGGTTAAAAACTTGTTCATAGAGGGAAAATTAATTGTGGAAAAAAGGAAAATTAGAGTAAATACTTCTGAAATGAAATTTACAAATACGTTTAATCACATGTGAAAACATAAATTTCTAACCTTTGCAAAAACTCCAAAGTTGAGATTGCTTCTGTATCATATTTAATGTTGAATGTGTAATAGGCACCGCAGAGGCAACAAACAGCCTTTAGAAAATCATTCTTATCAGCATGGATGACTACTTTGCCATCAATGGAAAGCATTCAGTCCTGAACTCCCATGAGACTGTTACCTAGAAACAAAATAACAATTTACTAGTGCAAAACATTAAAACCATTAACTCATTAGCTCCTGAAGGGCTACTTCCGAATCTATTTCATATTCCGGACAAAAGGGAAGCAACTTCGTTAAGCTTTTGATTGGATAAGAGAAATGCTTTTATTTTCTAAAGATATTCATTTATCTTAAAAAATAAAATGTTTAATGCATCAAGAAATGAATTAAGTTTAATAATAATATAACATGCACTACGAAATAATGAGGATGGAAGTCTGATAACGCGATTTTCGGCACCTCGGGTGAATACATACGCCATATAGACGCGTCAAACTAATTCACACATGGATCGAAAGTGAAAGAAGATAAAAACATCCGGTGATGTTTATTGAAATCTCGTAGAATCACGTATTAGCCGGAAGTCTCGAGGAAAGCGAGATTTCGTGCTATTTTAAACTAAAAATACGATAGTGCGTCGCTTGGCGAACAGACGCATTCGGGCGCATCCGTACGGACCCCTATAAGGACGCATTTAGTGGCATCAGGAGCTAATGAGTTAAGTCTTACCCTAAGACAAGGGTATTCAAATGAAAGCAACTTTTCAAGTTTTATTTTAAAAAATTAATGTGAAAACGTGAGCTATATTAAAAAAAATAAAGGAAACCAGTGTTTAAATTCACTAAATATTTCACATACCCCTTAGAATTACATGAGGTGTAAGGGGCAAAGATTTTTCTTCAATTTCCTCCACAGTGCTGGCAGGCTTTAAAACAAAAAAGAAGATAAATAGTACAAATCAAATCATGGTCAAATAAAAGTCAAAGGGTATCTGTAATACACTACCAAAGCACTTTTTGACTTGAAGATATTCACTTAGCTTCCTATAACAGCTGTAACCCTATAAAATTAAGTAGAGACATTGAGATGGGATAATAGAATATATTATATTTTAAGATATAGAAATTACTCAAACCTCAATTTTAATGATATATAGGACAAAGAATAGTAAATAAAAATAAAATTTAACTAGGAAACACATTAACCTTAGAATAACAAGGTTCTATGTAAACCTTTGATCAAACCAAGATCTTGGTGTTTGAAAATTTGATATTAGGTATGCCCATATAGAATTAGAACCTTCAGTTATTCTAAGGTGGCGATATGTAAGCAAAATCTAAATAAACAAACAGGGTGCTATTTCCGCTTACTTTACTTGAGATTTAAAACAAAAAGATTGTAGCACTCTTGAGTAAAAATCAGAATACACTCTCACATGTTAAATAAGTGTAATTATGACATAATTATTAATCACAAAAATAAATGTTCAAAATAAAAACTTACCATTTCAATATTAAGTCCGAATATTGAACACTTTATCTTGGTATTAGATCCACCTTGACATTGTACGCCTTGACTGATCTGTAACCAAAGACCACCTTATTTCTATATAAAAGACATTATCTGAAATGGCAAGTGAAAAAAAAAGAACTTTATGATTAAAACAAATCTGATAAGTATTTTTCTTTCTTTTATGTTAGGGTTATCATAAATGTGTAACATAACTGCACAGCTAGTAAGAGATCTAAATGCTTTGATTGATTTTTAGTCTTAGCTAAATTATACATTAGCTAGTTTTGACAAAATTAGGGTGACAATAATCTTAACCAACACCTTAATAATAAAAAATAAATGATAAATCTCTAACTAACTAATGTTTAAATGTACACATGGTTTAAATATCTCAACTGGCATTAGAAACCAAAAATATTATCATGTTTTATAAACTGATAAATTTGGTTAAGACTGATACTTATTTATAATATTAATTAAAATCAACAAACCATTCAATTTGAAAAAATCCAAATTTAATACCTTTCTTGACAGGGCTTAAAGTGGTTATCCATTTCTTTATTGTATGCAATGGTCATTCTGTTATCAAAGACCTCCCCCTTTGTTATTGTAAAAGACAGAACCTGAAATTTCAAGTAAAAGTAATTAACTAAATGATTACAAATAACATTTTCCTTTTGATACAGAAATTATACATGTGTAACATAACTACACATCTATTAAAAATTAAGAAAATTTTAAACAGTTTTTTATATAATTAGACAACATATACTTAATTTTGTATAATAATTTTAAAAGACATGAAAAATATTCTGCATTTAAATATTTATATGCCATACACTGACTTTAAAGTTGACAAATGATAAATTCTCGTAACTTTTTTCTAGACTAATACTTGCATTACTGTTTAAAATGTATTAATACTTACATATGGGTAGTGGTAATGTTAAAGCATATAATTTGCCAAGACTTGTATTGTGCAGTTAGTTAGTTTAACCTAGACTCTCCCTGTTTCATGTGATCTTTACCTGAAACCAATTTATTTTTTGAAAACATGTCATAGAGGTCAGGAACAGTCCTAACTTAAATAAACTTAAAGCAGCAAAATAATGGTCTTTCCATAATCTTGTAGAATATGTAGTAGTTTAAAGCTTAACTATATTAAAATGGATGCTTGGACTGTGATTAGGACTTGATTTATTAAAGATCTCATGAATATTTTAAAGCATCTTATGCTTCTTTTTACCTGATCCCAATGGATTTACAACTTCAAAAGAATCTTGGTAAAGAATTAGCCGAAAAACATTTTCATTATTAAAAAAGTGATTTGATCTATACAATTTTCCATCAACTAAATCTTCAAACACACTATTTACAAATTGTTTGTAAAAGGAAGTGCTATGGACATAAAAAAAAACACTTTAATATTTGTATATTTTAGTCTACCAATACCTTACTACAATATTAATTTGATCTAGTGGTCTTCTATTTATCAACTGTAAATGAATACTGAGATAATTATGGGCTTATGAACACAGTGCGTTCTATTATAGCTAAAACATGTTCGGCCACTATTCATCCGCTCTGTCAACTCAAAAGCCAATACTTAACTATTTTTAGTAGTCTATTGGGAATACTTTAGAAAATATTTGAAAATCTTATAGGCCTATGGTGCATTGCACATCGTGCAAATTAAATAGGCCTCGGACTAGACCCCTCTACCTATAGGTCTTGCAAAATATTTAGGCCCACTCCAACACTAGCTTATTCTATATTTTATATTTCAAAATTAATAAATTAATGCCTATTTACATTTGCTATGCATTAATGACCATTATTATTATTATGATCACTATAATACTATTGAAGCTATTGAGAATCTAATCGTAACAGATGCAAACTATTGACTAAAGTGTCTAAAGCATGACCGTGTCAAGCCATGTGCTTTGGACATATTTTAAGTCCTATAAGTATAAGTCAAGTTTAAGGTATATTGCACACCATGCAAATTTAATATTTAAATTTCTTGAAATCTTCTACTCTGCCTGTAGACTGTCAGGGCTTCATATTATTTTCATTAATAATACTATACTAATGACAACTTAAATGTAATGGACATTAACTATTCACTAAAGCATGGCCATGTGCTTAGGAAATATTTAAAATCTTAAATGTCCTAGTGTGCTATGTAATCCATGCTAATTTACTATTACTCGTATTTGTTACACTTTCCCTATGCCTATAGTTTTAGGCTTTAGGCAGGCCTTGCCAAATATTTACACCCGCTACATCACTGGATTATTTAATATCTGAATCTGCTATTCAAAATTTAATGCAAAATATGCTACAAGTTAATGAATATTTTTATTAGTAAAATTTAAAATGCAATTAAAACTATTGACACATTTAGTTGACACTTACTACTCAGTGACTGCTGAAAATGAATCATAAAATATTTTTTTTTAAAGTCACAGTCACGGCCATGGCCTGTGCCTTGGACCATTAAAATTTTTTTCAATCCTTACAATTACAACTGTAAGATTAAAATTAGTATTAGTTTTGGGCATATTTAAATACGGCCATACAATCTTATGAGCAATAAACAATAGAAGCAGTGAATAATAAGCCTAAATAAGTTCGACTCAGCTTAAACTTTTTTTTAACACAATGGCGGCTTCCCGTCATTGTCAATACAATCAAATCAATGGTGAATTGGGGCGAATTTAATTTAATTTAAACGGCTGAAGCTATAAACATAGATATATAACCATTTCAAATTAAATAATTACCTGTTTCTTAATAACTCAGTGATAAGTTAAGATTAGTTGTCGAGTATATAGTATATATATACATTTCGTCTTTGCGTTTAATTCCATTGTCATATATTTTGTCGGAATAGGATGTACGGGCGGAAGTTTCCAATAAAGGAACTAATTAAAAAAACCAAACATGATAGCAACGAAACAAATACAATGTTTCAAATATATTGAATAAAAATTAACAAATGAAGTATAATATTATAGAAAACTTCTTTATTTTCTAGTAAATATTTAATATTTACTTATAAACCTTTAAATTATAAAAATGTTGCATTATTTTGTTTTAATAAAATAAATTTATTAATGTAAGGAATGGATAATGAGAAGAAAAAAATTGTCTGTTCCAATGGCAATATATAAAAAAAAATTAAAGCTTTTAAATTTAAAATTAAATGATAATTAAATATTTTGTAAATACATTTTTAAAATTAAATTGTATTATTATTATTATTATATTATTATTATTTTTAAAAAAAATAAATTTGAAGTGTTACCTGGATTTTATTGCGATCGAATACAATAATAATAAAAATATTTTAGGGCTGTTAACGATTAATTAAAATTTAATCGTTAACTTTTGAAAAATAACGATTAATTAAGCGCTAATTTAGATTAAAGCCAAAAATTAAAATTTATGATGTCATGAGTAACACTTATTAAACGTTCTTGAAAATCTAAATAACACTGGAATGTCTCCTTTATTACTTTATATGTCATCTTTTCACCAACTACGCAAAAAGACAAATGTATTGACATTATTTGGTTCAATTGATGAGTGGGTCTAATTGACAATATAACCAGCCGAGCTGGACAATCATTCACTTGGAACTGGGGTAACTGGTTCTTGGCAAGGAATGGCATTATCGGATATCGGTGTTCATTAAATTTCCACCATTGTAGAGGGTTCATGGATTCAGGAACTTTCATCTCCATCTTGTAACGCAGTAATTCATCAGAAGAGTTGTGGTCATTTTCCGTCTCTGAGTCAGACTCCATATTACTGCCATTAGCTTAATACGCTTTTCATTTGGTTTGATAAGTAGGCGAAGTGTTAGAACCATGGTAGGCAAACTTTATCAAAATTTTGAACATTCCCGTCAGTCAATAGTTTAAAACCAAAATGTTCATGTAATCGTCAGGAGATTTATAATTTATCAGCCGCTATTTAAAAAAAATATTTTTTTTTACTTTTTGACTTCCAATAATTTGTAAGTGATGGGTCGAATAATCGTTAAAAATAATTTAATCGTTAACATTTTTAACGATTAATCGAGAAATTAATCGTTAATTGCCGCAGCCCTAAAATATTTATATTGTATAGCTTAAATAAGAAAAACAAAACTACATTAATTAATCATTATAGGTTCCCGGCAAAAACATTGCAACTTTTTAAATGTAAAACCTCTGCAGTATAGATTTTAGTCTGAATCATGCCTAATGTTTATATATAATATTTTTATGTCAGAACTCGATAATTTGTGGGGGAAAAATGTGTCTGTTCCCATATGAAATAATGAATACTGATTTTTAAATTGAGCTAGATTACCTGTCACGCATTGCAGTAATCGCAGAAGAAAAAGATATTCAAAGAAAACTTTAAGTAATATTTATATTTTATTTTAAAATAAAATACTATACACCTTTACTTTGCGAGAGTGTAGGCTTATTCAACAGCTTTCCAAAATTTCATTGCGATCGGGTGAATAAAATAATATTTATTTAGCTTATATAAGAAAAGAAAAAAAAACATTAAGGTTCACAGGCTTAATTGGTGCAAGTTTAATTTAAAACTCTTATAAGGCTGGTCATATTTTGAAGGAAATCTATTATTTATTTTAAATTATTTATACTATTTAATACGAGAGCTATAATTATATTTAAAATCGTGATATTAGTAATAGTATATTACATGTACTAATAAATACAAAGACATTATTTCGTAAGTACCAAAGAAAACAATTAGTATAGAATTAAATGTAGGCCCTAAGTTGAGACTAGACTGCTAATACTAATACTAGGACTTGAGTTTAGGACAATCGAACGACCACTCTTTACCACGTTTTTATTAACTTGCTTTCGTTCCTTTTTGTCTGTTTGTATGTCCATAAAATATTTTTAATAGCTCATATAAAAGGGGAAAAAAACGTCACTTTGGGCACCTGGCAAACATATTTTTCACTGTCCTTCACGGCAGTAAACTCAACAACCTCCAAAATGTTTATGTCTATCGGATAATATAATGTTTAGTAACCCATAAAACGCCTTGCATTTATTTATTTATATACTGTATTGAAAATATTTATAGACGAACATTGATTACACTCAAATACTGTTAAAAATGAAAAACAGTGAAAAGTAATCATTTACAACCATCTAGCGTTAAATAACAGTATGAATGTGTTAAAATACGTTACATTTTTTACAGTACAAATTAATACCGGATTTTATTGTAAATGAACTTAAATTACATTACGTTACTGTTTTAAAAAAAAACAGTAAAAAAAAATTCATTTACAGCAGTTTAATGTAAAATAACGGTATAAACGTGTTAGAATACATTGCATTTTTTACAGTGTGGTGTTGGTTGGAATGTGTGACATGTGACGTAGATTTACTGAACAAACTGGACAAGATGGTGGACCACTGGAATGATCTATGTAAGAAAGTAAACAATAAATATGGCGGACGTGGAGACAAGTTGACATTGATAGTATCACATCCACATGGATGTCCTAAACAGATCGCTGTAGGACACTGGATAGACAGGTACAAGGTGAGTGATGGTTGGACCAAGTACACGTACACAACATGTACATGTCCAGGCAGTAGTGGGGCTCATGTCCACCCACTGGGGTATAATGGTGCCTGGTCGTATGACCACCATGTCCACAGTGGGGTCAACTCTGAGGGAAGAAATTTTAGTGGCGCTGGTTGGGACAGGATCTAATATCTATAATGTAAACAATGTTATAATATTTTATATACTTTATTCAAACTTGTATCAACTGTTGATTGTTGTAATAGACAACACCCTCTACCACGCCCCATGTACACCACAACACAACGCCCCATGAACACCACAACACCACGCCCCATGTACACCACAACACCACGCCCCATGTACACCACAACATCACGCCCCATGTACACCACAACACAACGCCACATGTACACCACAACACCACGCCCCATGTACACCACAACACCACGCCCCATGTACACCACAACACCACGCCCCATGTACACCACAACACCACGCCCCATGTACACCACAACACCACGCCCCATGAACATCACAACACCATGCCCCATGTACACCACAACACCACGCCCCATGTGCGCCCTAACCTCCAGTGTCGGCACCCTACCTCCTACATTCCCATGTACTTATGAATTATTACTAGAAAATGTTTTTATTGTTTATATTTTGACTTGATACAAACTGGTGTCAAATGGACACTATTTTAATAAAGCTTGACCACTACCACATTTAATGCATCCACACCACTACCATTGTCAGCACCCTCAACAACAACGTATGCACCACTACCATCAGTGTCGGATCCCTTACCCTTAATTTACCCATTTCATGCACTTATAAACTGTTGATATCAAATAAATATTATGTTTAAAAATCTATTTTTTTAAAACTTAAACCAAATATTAATGACTATAAATGCAACACTGTTTAGCACGCCCCATGTGCGCCCCAGTTTATCACGCCCATTTGCGCCCCAAGTATATCACGCCCATGTGCGCCCCCAGTCTATCACGCCCCATGTGCGCCCCAAGTACCAGTATTTCACGCCCACCTCAAACTATTTTTTTTAATAAAAAATAATTACATAAGTCACATACATTTTAAAAAATAAATAAATCAGCGTCTATTTATATAACTTTTATGAACTATTGTTTCTTGTCATTGATAACAGCCATTTTAACGCCCCATGTGCGCACCAAGCTTAATTTTTGGCACCCCTATCCCTCATAATTCTATCTAATGTATTATTAACACTATATCTTTTGTTATTTATTTATTATAGTAAGTTCTTATTGAAGCAGTGACTATCTAAACATAATCATGTTTTGAATTTTGTATTAGACTCTAATACATCAAATTATCACCACCAACAACACGCCTCATGTACACTCTCACCTTCCATATCGACACCCACACCACCAACACGCCTCATGTACACTCTCACCTTCCATATAGGCACACACACCACCAACAACACGCCTCATGTACACTCTCACCTTCCGTATTGGCACCCACATACCAACAACACGCCTCATGTACACTCTTATCTTCCATATCGGCACCCACATCACCAACAACACGCCTCATGTAAACTCTCATCTTCCATATTGGCACCCACACCACAAACAACACGCCTCATGTACACACTCACCTTCCATATTGGCACCCACACCACCAACAACACGCCTCATGTACACTCTAACCTTCCATATTGGCACCCACACCACCAACAACACGCCTCATGTACACTCTCACCTTACACATCGGCATCCACATCACCAACAACACGCCTCATGTACACTCTCACCTTCCATATTGGCTCCCACACCACCAACAACACGCCTCATGTACACTCTCACCTTCAATATTGGCACCCACAACACCAACAACACGCCTCATGTACACTTTCACCTTCCATATCGGCACCCACACCACAAACAACACGCCTCATGTACACTCTCACCTTCCATATCGGCACCCACACCACAAACAACACGCCTCATGTACACTCTCACCTTCCATATTGGCACACACATCACCAACAACACGACTCATGTACACTCTCACCTTCCATATCGGCACCCACACAACCAACAACACGCCTCATGTACACTCTCACCTTCCATATCGACACACACACCACCAACAACACGCCTCATGTACACTCTCACCTTCCATATTGGCACACACACAACCGACAACAAGCCTCATGTACACTCTCACCTTTTATATCGGCACACACACCACCAAAAACACGCCTCATGTACACTCTCACCTTCCATATCGGCACCCACACCACCATAACACGCCTCATGTACACTCTCACCTTCCATATCGGCATACACACCACCAACAATACGCCTCATGTACACTCTACCCTTCCATATTGGCACACACATCACCAACAACACGCCTCATGTACACTCTCACCTTCCATATCGGAGCCCACACAACCAACAAACATATAACATCTTGTAATAGTATTAGAATTTCTTGTTATATTTTAATACTTTCATTTCTTTTACATTTGGACATTGTTGTATTTTAAGTTTTATATAATATTTAATTCTATAAAAGTATTAACTAGGTTAGTATTTGAAACAGTTTATTTTATTGATTACCATTTTATTGTGTTTAATTTCATAAGACAAAATAAACAAGTAAAAATGAAGTGTTTGACTGTTTTTGTATTATTATTTATTTGTGTTTGTGTTTATTTTATAAATGTATTTACATAAACGAAAATGTTTGTTGATATGGAAACATGTGCGTGGTGTGGTTATATGTGGATTTGGGGTGTACATTATTGTGGTGTGTGGTAACATGTGGGTAGTGTGGTAAGTGGTAACATGTGGGTAGTGTGGTCATATGTAGGTTTGGGGTGTACATTATTGTGGTGTGTGGTAACATGATGGTAGTGTGGTCATATGTAGGTTTGGGATGTACATTATTTTGTGTGTTGGAATATATGGATGATATATCAATTTCTGTTTGAACCAGTTTTTTCGGTACATCAGTGTTGACAAAACTGTACTATGATTGTTTCAGTGTGGGATATTTAAACAAATCAATCTTCTTATATCATCGATGAATGTGTCATCATATGGGGGAACTTATAAATGTGACGTCATAGTGCGGTTATAGAAAAGCATATGTCTTAATCCTAGTGGTTAGTAATTTTACATTATGTGGATAAATCTATAAGTGTCTGACACTGTTTGTGGTGTAATATTGAGGCTAATGGATACACAAATTTATTATTTAAATAAAATGTTTTATGTGTTTAATATTGAGGCTAATGGATACCCAGTGTGGTGTGGGGAGACATACAATAGATAATAGCTACAAGTTTTAGTCGATCAATGAGAGTTCATGAGGACAGACGACCTATATAAAGTGTGGTGTGGGGAGACGACCTATATATAGTGTGGTGTGGGGAGATGACCTATATATAGTGTGGTGTGGGGAGATGACCTATATAAAGTGTGGTGTGGGGAGATGACCTATATATAGTTTGGTGTGGGGAGATGGCCTATATAAAGTGTGGTGTGGGGAGACGCACAATAGATAACAAGAGAGAGCATAGACATCTTAGGGAGAGCTTTACTAGAGCGTTACAGGGCAGCTGTGGTCACTCATAGAGGTAGCGAGAGTGTGGTCGGTATTAGAGACAACGTTAATAGTAGTCGTCTAGGACTAGGATAGTCAGTCGTGTGGACTTAGGTGTAGAGTTAGAAGTTGTAGTGGTAATAAAATAGTCGTGTTGACTTAGATGTATAGTTAGAAAATGTAGTAATACTAAAATAGTCAGTCGCATAGCATTAGATATAGAGTTAGAATTTGTAGAAGTACTTAGGTGTGTACCAGAATTCAAGATGGGATTGTTATATGTATTTTATGGTATAAATTAAAACTTGTATAATATAAAATCTAAGACAATACTTGCGGTAAAAGAATTTAAAAATTCACACTTATGGGGACCGGGGGCCCAAAACCGTTTTTCTTCCTAATATGGGTTGTATTGAAATTAAAAATCACTAATTCTCCTATTTAGCGAGTAGATAGAAGAATGAAACTTTGGGAAGTTGTTAAGTACACTTCCGCAATGATAACATGCAAAAAACATATTTAAGTTATCAAATACTGGGGGCCAGGGGCCCAAATGAAGTTTTTTCCTTATGTGAGCACTAAAAACTGAAAATCACAAATTCTCATATTGCCCGTGAAAGTAGAAGCATGAAAGTCTGAGAAGTTGTTGAGTACAAACCCGCGATGGTAACGGGAGACCATTATTTTAAATTATCAATTCCTGGGGGCCGGGGACCCAAATGAAGTTTTGTCCTTATATGAGCTATATACGAATTTAAAATCACAAATTCTCAAATTTCCCGTGTAGATAGAAGCATGAAACTCTTGAGTAGTTGATAAGTACACTCCCGTGATGGTAACAAGTGAAAACAATATTTAAATTATGACTTACTGGAGGCCGGGGGCCCAAATGTAGTTTTTTCTTATATAAAAAAAACTTGCTCATCACTAATTCTCCAACTTCCCGTGTAGGTAGAAGCATGAAACTTTGGGAACTTGCTGAGTACACTCTCACGAAGATAATTGGCGTAAAGGAATTTTAAAATTCACACTCTTGGGGGCCCAAAAAACGCTTTTCGTCCTTATATGATCTATATAAATCTGAATCAACACTAATTCCTCATGTTCCCGTGTAGGTAGAAGCATGAAACTTTGGAAAGTTGTTGAGTACCCTCCGGCGATGGTAAGAGGTGTAAAAATTTTAAAAGTAACACTAACTGGGGGGCCGAGGGCCCAAATGTATGATTTTTTCCTAATATGAGCTATATAAAACAGACTCATCATTAAATATCCAATTTCCCGTGTACGTAGGGGTATGATACTTTGGGTTGAGTAAGTTGTTGAGTACCCTCCCACAATGGTAACATACGAAAAAAAAATTAAATTATCACCTCGATAGGATAACTTGAAGTGATTTGTTTTTGTTTTGTTTTTTCTTCGTCACCACGACAGACAGACAGTGAAGTTAATATATGTAGTATATCTATCATTATCAAAATTGAAATCAATTGGTGTTTTGATTCTGTGTTATGCGGGTTCTCAACGGTAACTGAAATCCTAATTTCCACAGCAAAGCGAGGGTATTTTGATAGTATATATATATAAAACCAGGTACAAAACACTGTCGGCACACTTGTTATCAAACTCGGGACACTTACTACCCGTGTCTTCAACATTACAACCAGTGTTGGAACCATAACAAACAGTGTCGTTACCGTTATAACAAGTATCTGAAACTATACTACCAGTGTCGGCAACCTTACGACAATTGTCGGCATCCTTACAACCAGTGTCGGAACAATTACAAACAGTGTCGTTACCGTTATAACAAGTATCTGAAACTATACTACCAGTGTCGGCAACCTTACAACCAGTGTCGGCATCCTTACAACCAGTGTCGGAACCATTACAAACAGTGTCTTCACAAACACAACCAGTTTTGGAACCCTTACTCTCAAAGTCGTTATCGCTATAACCAGTTTCTGCACCCTTACTACCAGTGTCGGCACCATTGCAGCCAGTGTGGACACGATTACAACTAGTGTATGCACCCTTACTATCAGTGTTGGCACCATTGCAGCCAGTGTAGACACGATTACAACTAGTGTCTGCGAACTTGTGTCGGCACCCTTAGTAGCAGTGCCTGAAACCTTACAACAAATATCGGCACCCTTACCACCAGTGTCGGCATCCTTACTACCTGTGTCTGCACCCTTAATAGTGAGTATTGTACGAAACAGTTAGTAGAGCAGAGGAGCAGCTCCTCATGACGTCATAGTTTGACCTTTGACTTCAGGGTCACTTCCGGTTATGGGTCACGTACGGTTCCTACTACTTCTGGTTCCGGTGGGTGGGTGTCAAGAGGGCGTACTTCTGGTTCCGGTGGTTGGAGCCAAGATGACGCCCTGGACACGTAGGCTGGGGCCAAGATGGCGCCCGGGTCACGTGGTTTTGGTGAATAAAGTATGTTGTTGTGTTAATTAGTGTACTTAATTAAGTAATTGAATCCAATTATTATACAACATGTTAATTCAGAGGTATGGCACGGCAAATTCAAATTTGTGTTGCTTAAGGGGCAATAAACGTCTATTTGTGTTTAATAATTTAAGTTATTTCCTCTTATTATTTTATTTTTTTTTAAATTATTTTTTTCAATTTATTTAAAATTGAATTGTTTTTTTATTTAATTATTGAGTGGTGCTAAAAATATTTTTATTTATTTTGAATTTTATTTTATTTGTTGAATGGTAGTGTTTTGGGGTTCTAATTACGGCTTTTGTGCGTTTCATGTTGTTAGGCGATGTATTTTCTTTGTGGTACTCCACTGGACAGGTGTTGTTGGTGTCAAATTTAATTATAAGAACATAGTGGGGGCAGGCGATGGTATAGGTATGGTTTAGAACAAGGATCAGCCGGATATGGTTTTTTTTACAATTTCCGGAACCGGATAGATTGGCAGTAATATTTGCCGGATCCGCATTCCGGATTCGGATATCTCCACATTTATATATTATTGACATCTCCTTTACATAAAATCAAAAAGGCCTGTGTTGGCTTTGCCATAAAGACATCATTGGTATGCAAACTGGCTGGTCCTCCTAAAGGGCATAAATGACAGACTCATGACTGCCTCTGTTGGCCGGGAATAGATATCTCAACATCATCAGCTGCTATGCCCCAACAATGACTAACCCTGATGAAGTGAAATCCAGGTTTTACGAGGACCTTCACTCTATCATCTTCAACATTCCTTGTACTGAAAAGCTCGTCATACTTGGTGACTTTAATGCAAGAGTGGGCTGCGACGACGCTCTTTGCGACGGTGCGATAGGAAAACATGGAGTGGGCCGGTGTAATAGCAATGGTGTCCTGTTGCTTCAGATGTGTGTTGAACATGACTTGTTGATTACAAACACAGTATTCAGTCTTCCCACAAGAAACAGGACCTTATGGATGCACCCTCGCTCCAAGCACTGGCACCTAATAGACTACGTCATTACAAGGAAAAAAGATAGGCAAGACGTTCGTGTGACCAAATCACTCTGCGGTGCCGAATGCTGGACAGACCATCGTCTCATCATCTCCAAATTTAATATTCGCATCCAGCCCAAAAGACGTCCTCAAGGAAGGAAAACCTTAAAACGACTAAACATCACAAAGCTAAACTGTGCAAGTACTAAACAATCTCTGGAGACAGCCATGGAGGAAAAACTGAGATCCACCACTCTAAGCAATACGAACATTGAGACTGTTTGGACGAACTTTAGAGATCTAATCTACAGCACAGCCTCCCAAATCCTTGGACCCGCGACGAGAAACCACCAAGACTGGTTAGATAACAATTGTGATGAAATCAAGCAAATGCTGGCAGAGAAACATCAACTCCACAAAAGACACAACAGCAATCCAAAGTCTTCATTCGTAACAGACTCATATAATAGCATACGCCGCATCATACAACAAAAACTTCGCTGGATGCGAGACTCATGGCAAAACAAGAAAGCTGAGGAGATTCAACAATATGCAGACAGGCATGATATGAATAATTTTTGCAACGCCCTTAAGGAAGTGTACGGACCCACAACGTCTAATTTGTCCCGCTGCTCAGTGCTGACGGGACATATCTAATTACTGACGGGGAGAAGATTCTCGAACGCTGGGCTGAACATTTTCATTCTGTTCTAAACAGCAACTCAAGTATTAATGAAGATGCTATCAGTCGCCTCCCTCAAGTACCAATTAACCTGGCAATGGATGACCCGCCTACACTTCTTGAGACGCAAAGACCTGTACATCTTCTGTTATGTGGAAAGGCTCCTGGAGCAGACTCAATTCCAGCTGAAATATACAAAGAAGGTGGCATGGTTCTACTGGAAAAGCTGCATGAAATCTTCCTAATTATGTGGCAGCAAGAGGCTATCCCTTCAGGAGGGTTAGCCTCTTGCCCCCAGGATTTTAAAAGATGCCTCTATAGTCCACTTGTACAAGCGAAAAGGGAACCGCCAAGCCGGCGACAATCATCGTGGAATTTCACTGCTTTCAATTGCAGGAAAAATACTCGCCAGAATCCTCCTAAATCGCCTAGATGCACATCTGGATCAGGGTCTTTTACCAGAAAGCCAATGTGGTTTCCGGAAAGAACTCGGGACCATCGATATGATCTTTGCAGCCAGGTAATTACAGGAAAAGTGTCAAGAGCAGAATATGGACCTATTTTCCATTTATATAGACCTGACAAAAGCCATTGACACAGTCTGCAGAGAGGGTCTATAGAGGATTATGGCCAAGTATGGGTGTCAAAATAAGTATATAGCCATTGTAAGGCAATTCCATGATGGCATGCAGGCTTGAGTCTAGGACAATGGAGAGGCCTCTAAACCATTTCCTGTCACAAATGGCGTTAAGCAAGGCTGTGTTATGGACCCCAACATTGTTTAGCCTCATGTTCTCAGCCATGCTTACAGAGGCCTTCAGGAATAGCAATGTAGGCATGAACTTTAGGTATCGCACTGATGGTCGTCTGCTCAACCTCAGGAGGCTTAAAGCTAAAACAAAGGTCAAATCAGACAGGATCTTGGACCTTCTTTTTGCTGATGAGTGTGCCCTAAACGCGGGCTCTGAAGCACACCTGCAACTAAGTGTGGATAAAGTTTCCAGTGTGTGCTCTAACTTTGGGCTCAACATCAGCACAAAAAGACAGAAGTAATATACCAGCTGGCCCCAGGAAAATCCTATACTGAGCCTAATATAACCAGCAACGGCAACAAAATCAACACAGTTAGCCGCTTTACTTACCTTGGCAGCACACTGTCTTAGAAGGCCAATATTGATGACGAGGTAAACGCGAGAATCTCAAAGGCCATCGCAGCATTCGGTAGATTGCAAGACAGTGTCTGGAAAAGAAGGGGAATCAGCACCCAAACAAAACTAAAAGTATACAGAGCTGTAGTGCTCCCCACCTTATTATATGAATGTGAAACTTGGAATGTATACCAATGCCATGCGAGGTTGCTGAACCACTTCCACATCAAAAGCCTAAGAAAAGATTCTCAATATAAAATGGCAGGTAAAAGTTCCAGACACCGAAATATTAGCCAGGTCAGGACTACCCAGCATCCACATTAGCCTCATGCAGAGCCAACCACGCTGGGCGGGGCATGTAGTGCCCATGCCCGACCATCGCCTACCCAAGAGGCTCTTCTATGGTGAGCTTATAGAAGGGCATAGAGCACGCGGAGGTCCTCGTAAGTGCTACAAGGATGCACTTAAACCGCACTAAAGGCCTTTGACATTGGACATGACTCCTGGAAAGCAGCAGCCAGTAACCGAGCCCACTGGCGCTCTATGATATGGAATGGCACCGCTGTCTGTGAGGCTAATAGACAGCAGGATGCCAAGTCAAAACGTCAAGCCAAGAAGGACCTTACCTAAAACCCTCCTGAAGGGATCCCATCCATCTCCTGTCCAACATGTGGACGCCAATTTCGTGCTAGAATAGGGTTAATAAGCCACCAGAGGACACATGTGGCGGCCTAACACAGGTCAAATACAAATACGGTGAGAGTGGTCATCGTCGACTACGACAGACGAACAACATATCAGTTTCTGGTTGAACCAGTTTTTTCGGTACATCAGTGTTGACAAACATGTACTGTGATTGCTTCAGTGTGGGATATTTAAACAAATCAATCTTCTTATATCATCGATGAATGTGTCATCATATGGAGGAACTTATAAATGTGACGTCATAGTGCGGTTATAGAAAAGCACATGTCTTAATCATAGTGGTTAGTAATTTTTACATTATGTGGATAAATCTAAAAAGTGTCTGACACTGTTTGTGGTTTAATATTGAGGCTAATGGATACCCAACTTTATTATTTAAATAAAAACGTATATGTGTTTAAAAACGAAAAAGCGACGAAGTCAAAATAAAATACAAAACAAAAGTTTACATGTACATCTGTAACATCAGACATAAGTCTGTACAAAAAAGTGTTATTTAATAAAGTCTATCACTACACTGATCTGATGAACTTTTAAAACCGTGTTAACATTAAACTAATTCAACCAAAAGACGACTTTATAAACATTTATTTATGCTATGAGCTACAAAGTGTCGAAACGATAATAAACAATTTATTTCAAATGTAACATTAGTGGTGCTTGCACTTTCTCAAAAAAAATAAATAGATAAAATTGGTGTCTCTAGTTTTAACATTAGCTGTAACAGTTATCTTGCTTACATTTGACTAGTATCACAAAAATTTTAATCTCCATTTGAAAAACTAAATTGTAAGTATAATATATGTAGACAATCGTATAATACATTTACATTTATCTTAAAAAATCTATAAACGATAACAACGTCATACGTTATAAAATCTCTTTATAAAACGTACAAAAAACGTATCATCTAATGTTATCACTAACTAAAAGACAGGACGATAGAAAACAGAGTGGAACGTAGTAATAATCCATGAGACATTAAATTCAAATTGGAAAATACAACACTGAGAACACATATACATTTTAATATAACACTTTAATAGAGAGGAAAACAAAGTAACAAACAAATTGTTGAACTGACAAAGTTTAAATTTAATTCACTTCCCTCCGGTCACTTTTAAAGTATATAAGTTACATAAAATAATAATATTGTATCTTCAACATGAGTTGTTTTTTCTAACCATTAAATTTTTCACACAAAAAAAGTAATAGTAAGTCGTATAGACTTAGATGCAGATTTAGCATTTGTAGTAGTATTAAGCTATGTACCAGAATCCATGATAGGATTGTTATTTTTCTTCTATGATGTAAATAAAGACGTGTATTGCATGTGATCGAAGAGTCAACACTTTGTCTTATATATACAGAGACCCAGGTACGCAACAGTCGGCACCCTCACATCCAAAGTCGTTACCCTTATAACCAGTGTCGGCACACATACAACCAGTGTCGGCACCCTTGCAACCATCGATTGAGACAAGACCTACACCGTAGTTATGTGCAACCTGACTAAAAATCATATATATCGTAGACGTGACCAAGGTTCACAATTTCTAGAGAAAATACCAACAATGTTGTAATGTACACCCTGACTTAAAGACCATACTTATCTTAGCAATGACTAAAATTTCATCATTTTTTGAGACAAGACTAATACTGCAGTTATGTACATTCTGACTAAAAGATCATACTTATCTTAGACGTGACCAAAGCTTGACCATTCCTGGTAGAAGACAACCATCGTTCATAGACCAGGTCAATAAAGGAAAATGCCACGAGATCATCATGTTAATTGCTAACAGTATTGTTAAGGCTTAAAACTATTCACTATCAATGAACAACTTTTTTTGACATCCACTAAATAAATTTGCGGTGAACCTCTATGAGAGAGACATCTGTTAAAGACATAGCACATATGTCTATGTTTGTAAGCACTTTGACACCTCTATGAGAGACTGCTCTTAAAAACCTAGAACATATGTCTTTGCTTGTTAGCACTTTGACACCTCTGTAAGAGAGACAGCTGTTAAAGAAATATCACTTATGTCTTTGTTTGCACTTTGACACATATTAGAGAGACTGCTGTTAAATACATAACAGATATGACTTTGTTTGTTAGCGCAGTGACAGGATCGTTCAGGATATAACCGAAGACTTTGAGACTAAATTGAGCTTTGATACATCACCGTAGTACGTGTTTACAGATATCGACATAACACACCTACATGTTTATGTGTGGTATCTTTATGTTTATGAGAATTCTCTGTGTACACTATCTTTGCCAAACAAAATCACAGTAGTAGAACTGTTTATGTCACTAAATGTTTTTATAATTTGTTAAAAGTTATTTAAACACACCAGGACACAAGTTATACACTTGCGAATGTTGTGAAGCTTCAAGAGAATACTGACGTAGACGACATGTATTTTCTTGTACACAGATATAAGATGGTCATAATGAGGAAATCGCTTACCATAGAAGTTGAATAACAATAGACAATGATAATATTGCTTTCAGACAAGAAGTCACAAGTGGCAAACAATTCAACGATTAGTTATGGGTTAAAAAACTGGTTTAAATAAAAAAAATATTCAACCAGCTCGAAGAAATTGATCCGTTATTTCATTCAGCGGAAAACATCACCCATTCAAAAAGCAGACCAAAAAACAAAGTGTTTAGGCTGAACTGGAGATGTGGGTCACATTGCGCAAACGAAGGCATGTGAAACCATATCGTTGTAGAGGAAAGAGCTCAGAATTCTCATAGACTTACCTTTCTAGTGCATAAAAATGTATGTTGAATCACTTTATATTCATAGAAATTTAAGCTATTTTTAGACACTTTAAAAACAATTAAATTACAATTATTAAAATAATTTAGAATGTAAATAATAAACGCCCCCCCCCACCCCTTGCCCATGACTACACCGTGGAAAAATTATTAAACGTTTACAGTTCAGCGACGATCAAAACATTGGGGACGCAGGATGAGATGACGTCATGGTCTATTTACAAAACTACAGAATGCTGACCAAATGTTGACCTAGTCTATTACAAACTACTTAATGTTGACCAAGTGTGTCGTTATGGTCTATTTACAAACTACAGAATGTTGACCAAGTGTGTCGTCATGGTCTAGTTACAAACTACAGAATGTTGACAAGTGTGTCGTCATGGTCTAGTTACAAACTACAGAATGTTGACAAGTGTGTCGTCATGGCCTAGTTACAAACTACAGAATGTTGACAAGTGTGTCGTCATGGCCTAGTTACAAACTACAGAATGTTGACAAATGTGTCGTCATGGCTAGTTACAAACTACAGAATGTTGACAAGTGTGTCGTCATGGCCTAGTTACAAACTACAGAATGTTGACAAGTGTGTCGTCATGGTCTAGTTACAAACTACAGAATGTTGACAAGTGTGTCGTCATGGTCTAGTTACAAACTACAGAATGTTGACAAGTGTGTCGTCATGGCCTAGTTACAAACTACAGAATGTTGACAAGTGTGTCGTCATGGCCTAGTTACAAACTACAGAATGTTGACAAGTGTGTCGTCATGGCCTAGTTACATACTACAGAATGTTGACAAGTGTGTCGTCATGGTCTAGTTACAAACTACAGAATGTTGACAAGTGTGTCGTCATGGCCTAGTTACAAACTACAGAATGTTGACAAGTGTGTCGTCATGGCCTAGTTACAAACTACAGAATGTTGACAAGTGTGTCGTCATGGTCTAGTTACAAACTACTAGAATGTTGACAAGTGTGTCGTCATGGTCTAGTTACAAACTACAGAATGTTGACAAGTGTGTCGTCATGGCCTAGTTACAAACTACAGAATGTTGACAAGTGTGTCGTCATGGTCTAGTTACAAACTACAGAATGTTGACCAAGTGTGTCGTCATGGCCTAGTTACAAACTACAGAATGTTGACAAGTGTGTCGTCATGGTCTAGTTACAAACTACAGAATGTTGACAAGTGTGTCGTCATGGTCTAGTTACAAACTACAGAATGTTGACCAAGTGTGTCGTCATGGCCTAGTTACAAACTACAGAATGTTGACAAGTGTGTCGTCATGGCCTAGTTACAAACTACAGAATGTTGACAAGTGTGTCGTCATGGCCTAGTTACAAACTACAGAATGTTGACAAGTGTGTCGTCATGGCCTAGTTACAAACTACAGAATGTTGACAAGTGTGTCGTCATGGTCTAGTTACAAACTACAGAATGTTGACAAGTGTGTCGTCATGGCCTAGTTACAAACTACAGAATGTTGACAAGTGTGTCGTCATGGCCTAGTTACAAACTACAGAATGTTGACAAGTGTGTCGTCATGGCCTAGTTACAAACTACAGAATGTTGACAAGTGTGTCGTCATGGCCTAGTTACAAACTACAGAATGTTGACAAGTGTGTCGTCATGGCCTAGTTACAAACTACAGAATGTTGACAAGTGTGTCGTCATGGTCTAGTTACAAACTACAGAATGTTGACAAGTGTGTCGTCATGGCCTAGTTACAAACTACAGAATGTTGACAAGTGTGTCGTCATGGCCTAGTTACAAACTACAGAATGTTGACAAGTGTGTCGTCATGGTCTAGTTACAAACTACAGAATGTTGACAAGTGTGTCGTCATGGCCTAGTTACAAACTACAGAATGTTGACAAGTGTGTCGTCATGGTCTAGTTACAAACTACAGAATGTTGACAAGTGTGTCGTCATGGCCTAGTTACAAACTACAGAATGTTGACAAGTGTGTCGTCATGGCCTAGTTACAAACTACAGAATGTTGACAAGTGTGTCGTCATGGCCTAGTTACAAACTACAGAATGTTGACAAGTGTGTCGTCATGGTCTAGTTACAAACTACAGAATGTTGACCAAGTGTGTCGTCATGGCCTAGTTACAAACTACAGAATGTTGACAAGTGTGTCGTCATGGTCTAGTTACAAACTACAGAATGTTGACAAGTGTGTCGTCATGGTCTAGTTACAAACTACAGAATGTTGACAAGTGTGTCGTCATGGTCTAGTTACAAACTACAGAATGTTGACCAAGTGTGTCGGACTTGAAGAGGAAGACCATGAACTTTCAGGTGAAATTGAATATCTGACAAAATGTTGTACATTCACTATTTGTAAACTTAAAGGGCAATTTGTTTTTAAATGTAAACTTTCTAATTATAAACTACAGAATGTTGACAAGTGTGTCGTCATGGTCTATTACAAACTACAGAATGTTGACCAAGTGTGTCGTCATGGTCTAGTTACAAACTATAGAATGTTGACAAGTGTGTCGTCATGGCCTAGTTACAAACTACAGAATGTTGACCAAGTGTGTCGTCATGGTCTAGTTACAAACTACAGAATGTTGACAAGTGTGTCGTCATGGTCTAGTTACAAACTACAGAATGTTGACCAAGTGTGTCGTCATGGTCTAGTTACAAACTACAGAATGTTGACCAAGTGTGTCGTCATGGTCTAGTTACAAACTACATAATGTTGACAAGTGTGTCGTCATGGTCTAGTTACAAACTACATAATGTTGACCAAGTGTGTGTCCTGGTCTAGTTACAAACTACATAATGTTGACCAAGTGTGTCGTCCTAGTCTAGTTACAAACTACATAATGTTGACCAAGTGTGTCGTCCTGGTCTAGTTACAAACTACATAATGTTTACCAAGTGTGTGGTCCTGGTCTAGTTACAAACTACATAATGTTGACAAGTGTGTCGTCCTGGTCTAGTTACAAACTACATAATGTTGACCAAGTGTGTAGTCATGGTCTAGTTACAAACTACATAATGCTGACCAAGTGTGTCGTCATGATCTAGTTACAAACTACATAATGTTGACCAAGTGTGTCAGTCATGGTCTAGTTACAAACTACATAATGTTGACCAAGTGTGTCGTCATGATCTAGTTACAAACTACATAATGTTGACCAAGTGTGTCGTCCTGGTCAAGTTACAAACTACATAATTTTGACCAAATGTGTAGTCCTTGTCTAGTTACAAACTACAGAATGTTGACCAAGTGTTTCGGACTTGAAGAGGAAGACCATGAACTTTAAGGTGACATTGAATATCTGACAAAATGTTGTGACATTCACTATTTGGTAAACTTAAAGGGCGATTTGTTTTTAAATTTATATATATATTTATAATATATATTAGAATAGTTAACCACCTTGACAAATATAATGCCCTATGCCCACATCAACACGGCTTTAGAAAAAACAGATCATGTGAAACGCAATTAATAGGTTTAATTGGATGAACTATCAAAAGGCTTGGACAAAAATGATCAAATAGATACAATATTACTAGACTTCTCAAAAGCATTTGACAAAGTTCACCACCTTAGTTTACTTAAAAAACTTAACTACTTTGGAATCTCAGGTTCCTTACATCACTGGATCCAAGACTTCCTTTTGGGCAGGGAGCAAACTGTAATAATTAATGGATCTAAATCTGCACCAATAAAGGTTAACTCAGGAGTTCCACAAGGAACTGTGCTAGGTGCCTTACTCTTTTTAATTTATGTAAATGATTTACCCAACAACATCTCAACAGGTACAAAAGTTAGGCTATTTGCTGATGATTGTATAATCTATAGAACAATTAAATCAGAACAAGATAGCAAATTTTACAAAAAGACTTAGATGAATTGATAAAATGGGGAACTAACTGGAGTATGTCTTTCCATCCAGAAAAGTGTCAACTGTTAAGAGTAACAAAGAAAAAGAAACAAATAAATTCAAAATATTACATTCATGGAAAAGAACTGACCCAAACTAAAGATGCAAAATACTTAGGAGTCTTAATAAATGAGAAACTATCATGGAATCCCCATGTCAATGAAGTTATTAAAAAATCAAACAAAACCTTAGGCTTTATAAAAAGGAACTTTAACAAATGTAATAGAGATATAAAACTAAAATGCTACCTCACTTTGGTGAGACCTGCACTATAATATGCATCTTCTGTATGGGACCCATCCACCAAAGAAAACATTGATAAACTAGAACAAATTCAAAAAAAGAGCTGCCAGATTCATTACTGGAGAATATTCGAAACTGACAAGAGCAACACCATTAGTTAAATCATTAAACCTTGAAACACTAGAGGATAGAAGAACCAAGAGCAAAGTAGTAATCATACATAAAGCAATTAATTCTAATTTAGAAATACAACACAAAAATAACTTAATACAACCCTCAGATAGACATAAGGATAAAAACACCTTTCTTATTCCGTATGCAAGAACAAACACATATAAGTTTTCCTTCTTCCCGTCCGGAATTCGGGCGTGGAATGGGTTGCCTGAAGAATCCAGGAAAACCAACACTTTATCAACATTTAAATCTCTAATAAAAATGCAGGACTAAACACAAACCATAGATAAGCGTAGGACGCAATAATCTTCTGTATAGAAGGAGCGTCTGTAAACAGATAAGATAAGATAAATTAAAAAAAATATTTTTTGTAATAAAAATTATAATATAAATAAAAAACACTAGGCGATTTGTTCATCACCGTGTTGTTGGTTTATTAGATAACTAGCAAAAGACCCGCGCTATGCTGCGGAATTTAGGATTTTAGTAAGCCCTCGGCTACAAAATATTGAAAAATATAATTTTAATGCCCTAACGAATTTTAATATAGGCCATCAAGTTTTTATCTTCCAAGTTTTGTAAAAATACGTTTACACAGTATCCAAAGATTTTTTATTTGTAATTTAGCTCATATAAGCTGAAAATACTACATTTGTGTCCCGGGCCCCCAGTGAGTGATAATTAAACAAAACAATTCGCTTGTTACCATCCCGGGGGTGTACTCAACAACTTCCCAAAATTTCATGATTCTAACTACACGGGAAGTTTGAGAATCTGTGTGGATTAACTTTTAATATAAGAAAAAAATTGGGGCCCGGCCCCCAGTGAGTGAAAAGTTAAATATTTTTTGGCCTGTTACCATCGCGGGAGTGTACTAAATAATTTCCAAAATTTTCATGCTTTTACCTATACGGGAAATCAGAGAATTTGCTTTGAGTCAGTTTTTATATAATAACAAGTAAATTTGGGCCCCCTTTCCCCCCCCAGTGAGTGATAATTTTAATAATTTTTTTTACATGCTACCATCGAGGGAGTGGACTCAACAACTTCCCAAAGATTCATGTTTCTATGTACACGGGAAAGTGGAGAATAAGGCGATTTTCAGTATAAGGAAAAAAACGCTTTTTGTCTCCCGGCCCCCAAAAGTGTGAATTTTAAAATTATTTTTAGCCATTTCTCGTCGTGAGAGCGTACTCAACAACTTCCCAAAATGTCATTCTTCTATCTGCACGGGAATTTGGAGAATTTGTGATGATACGGTTTTTAATATAAGAAAAAACTACATATGGGCCCCCGCCCTCAGTAAGTGATAATTTAAATATTGTTTTTCGCCTTTCACCATCGCGGGATTGTACTCAACAACTTCCCAAAGGTTCATGCTTCTACCTCCTCGGGAAATAAGAACATTTTTTTAAAAAATATATTTTATATAGTCCGTATAAGGAAAAAAAACGTTTTTGGGCCCCCGGCCCCAATGAGTGTTAATTTTAAAATTCCTTTACGCCAATTTTCGTCGCGAGAGGCTACTCAACAACTTTCCAAAGTTTCATGCTTTTACCTACACGGAAAGTTGGAGCATTCTTGATGATTCAGTTTTTAATATTAGAAAAAAACTTCTTTTGGGCCCCTGGCCCCCAGTAAGTGTTAATTTAATTATTCTTTTCACCTGTTACTATCACGGAAGTGTACTTAACAACTACTCAGAGTTTCATGCTTCTACCTACACGGGAAATATGATAATTTGTGATTTTCTGTTTTTATATAGCTCATTTATGGAAAAACTTCATTTTGGGCCCCGGCCCCCAGTATTTGATAATTTAAATATTTTTTGCCTGTTAACATCGCGGAAGTGTACTCAACAACTGCCTAAAGTTTCATGCTTCTGCCTACTCTCAAATTAGGAGAATTAGTTATTTTTTCAATTTAATGTAGCCCATATTAGGGGAAAAAATGGTTTTGGGCCCCCGGCCCCCATTAGTGTGAATTTTAAAATTATTTTACGCCGAGTACCGTCCCAAGAGGCTACTTAACAACTTTTACCTAAGGTTTCATGCTTCTACCTACGTGGCAAGTTGTAGAATTAGTGATGAGTCAGTTTTTTATATAAGAAAAAAACTACATTTGAGCCCCCGGCCCTCAGTAAGTGATAATTTAAATATTTTTATCGTTTGTTACCATCGCGTAAGTGTACTTATCAACTACCCAGAGTTTCATGCTGCTACCTACACGGGAAATAGGAGAATTAGTGATTTTTAGTTTTTATAAAGCTCATATAAGGAAAAAACTTCATTTGGGCCCCCGGCCCCCTGGAAGTGATATTTTAAATACTTTTTTTCCCGTTACCATCGCGGGATTGTACTCAACAACTTCCCAAAGTGTCATGCTTCTGCCTACTCGGGTATAGGAGATTTTGTGATTTTCAAATGTTTGTACAGCCCATAGAAGGAAAAAAAAACATTTTTGGCCCCCGGCAACCATGAAAGTGAATTTTAAAGTTCTTTTATTCTAATTATCGCCGTGAGAGGCTACTCAACAACTTGCCAAAGTTTTATGCTTCTATCTACTCCTGAAGTTGTTGAATTAGTGATGATTCAGTTTTAAATATTAGAAAAAAACTACATTTTGGCCCCCGGCCCCAAGTAAATGTTAATTTAAATATTTTTTTCGACTGTTACCATCACGGAAGTGTACTTATCAACTACTCAGAGTTTCATGCTTCTACCTACACGGGAAATAGGAGAATTTCTGATTTTCAGTTTTTATATAGCTCATATGAGGAAAACACTTCATTGGGGCCCCTGGCCCTCAGGAAGTAATAATTCAAATATTTCTTTTTCCCGTTACCATCGCGGAAGTGTACTCAACAACGGCCCAAAGTTTCATGCTTCTGCCTACTCGCAAAATAGGAGAATTAGTTATTTCTCAATTTAATATAGCCCATATAAGGGGAAAAAATGGTTTTGGGCCCCCGGCCCCCATTAGCGTGAATTTTTAAATTCTTTTTCTACAATTTTAGTCGCAAGAGGCTACTCAACAACTTTGCAAAGTTTCATGCTTCTACCTACACGGGAAATATGATAATTTGTGATTTTCTGTTTTTATATAGCTCATTTATGGAAAAACTTCATTTGGGGCCCCGGCCCCCAGTATTTGATAATTTAAATATTTTTTTGCCTGTTAACATCGCGGAAGTGTACTCAACAACTGCCCAAAGTTTCATGCTTCTGCCTAATCTCAAATTAGGAGAATTAGTTATTTTTCAATTTAATAAAGCCCATATCAGGGGAAAAAATGGTTTTGGGCCCCCGGCTCCCATTAGTGTGAATTTTAAAATTCTTTTACACCGAGTATCGTCGCAAGAGGCTACTTAACAACTTTTACCCAGGTTTCATGCTTCTACCTAAGCGGCAAGTTGTAGAATTAGTGATGAGTCAGTTTTTTATATAAGAAAAAAACTACATTTGGGCCCCCGGACCCCATTAAGTGTTGTTTTAAATATTTTTTTCGCTTGTTACCATCGTGGAAGTGTGCTTATCAGCTACCTAGTGTTTCATGCTTCTACCTACACGGGAAATAGGAGAATTAGTGATGACTCAGTTTTTTATATCAGAAAAAAACTACATTTGGGCCCCCGGACCCGATTAAGTGTTATTTTAAATATTATTTTTGCTTGTTACCATCGCGGAAGTGTGCTTATCAACTACCTAGTTTTTCATGCTTCTACCTACACGGGAAATAAAAGAATTAGTGATTTTTAGTTTTTATAAAGCTCATATAAGGAAAAAACTTCATATTGGCCCCCGGCCCCAAGGAAGTGATAATTTAATTTGTTTTCCTCCCGTCGCTATCGCTGGTTTTTACTCAACAACTTCCCAAAGTTTCATGATTTTGCCTACTCGAGAAATGAGAAAAGTAGTGATTTGATATTCTATATAGTCCATATAAGGAAAAAAAGCGTTTTTGGGCCCCGGGCCCCCAACAGTGTGAATTTTAAAATTCTTATTCGCCAATTATCGTTGAGATAGTATACTCAGCAAGTTCCCAAAGTTTCATGCTAATACCTACACGGGAAGTTGGAGAAATAAGGAATGAGTCAGTTTTTTATATAAGAAAAAACCTACATTTGGGCCCCCGGACCCCATTAAGTGTTGTTTTAAATATGTTTTTCTCTTGTTACCATCGCGGAAGTGTGCTTATCAACTACCTAGTGTTTCATGCTTCTACCTACACGGGAAATAAGAGAATTAGTGATTTTTAGTTTTTATTAGGACAAAACTTCATTTGGGCCCCCGGCCCCCAGGAAGTGATAATTTAAATATTTTTATCCCGTTACCATCGCGGGATTGTACTCAACAACTTCCCAAAGTTTCATGCTTCTGCCTACTCGGGAAATAGGAGAATTGGTGATTTTCAAATTTTATATAGGCCATATAAGGAAAAAAAACGTTTTTGGGCCCCCGGCCCCCATTTGTGTTATTTTTAAAATTATTTTACTCCAATTTTCGTTGCGAGAGGCTACTCGACAACTTACCAAAGTTTCATGCTTCTACCTACACGGGAAGTTGGAGAATTAGTGATGAATGAGTGAGTGAGTGAGTGAGGGCTTTGCCTTTTATTAGTATAGATTTTTAACAACACGCCAATGAGCAAACTAAGAAAAATGAATTGTCTTGTTACCAGTTTAAATCTTTCAACATTAAATATGGAGTTCTTTTAATATGATATGTGTCCATCATTTTGTGGTGTCTATAGAGCTTGTAATGATACAGTGTATATTTATATTTATTTGTAACTGTTAACATGTCGCATTTTGTAACGTTCTCAGAAATGTTGTAAGAGTTTTTGCTCCATGTCACTTCACTATATGTGTGACCTGGAAAATACTAAACAGTTGGTAAAATTAAAAACTTTAATCACTGCACACTGTTGGAGTCTTGCCTTCTGGACAAACTGGCCAGGTTTATTTTGTACCTTGAAGATAGTGTGGCCAGGGATATTATAAACTGTGAAGATAGTATGGCCAGAGAGATTATAAACTGTGAAGATAGTATGGCCAGAGATATTATAAACTGTGAAGATAGTATGGCCAGGGATATTATAAACTGTGAGGATAGTATGGCCAGAGATATTATAAACTGTGAAGATAGTATGGCCAGAGATATTATAAACTGTGAAGATAGTATGACCAGAGATAATTTAAACTGTTAAGATAGTATGGCCAGAAATATTATCAACTGTGAAGATAGTATGGCCACAAATATTATAAACTGTGAAGATAGTATGGCCAGAGATATTATAAACTGTGAAGATAGTATGGCCAGAGATATTATAAACTGTGAAGATAGTATGGCCAAAGATATTATAAACTGTGAAGATAGTATGGCCAGAGATATTATAAACTGTGAAGATAGTATGGCCAGAGATATTATAAACTGTGAAGATAGTATGGCCAGAGATATTATAAACTGTGAAGATAGTATGGCCAGGGATATTATAAACTGTGAAGATAGTATGGTCAGAGATATGTTAAACTGTGAAGATAGTATGGTCAGAGATATTATAAACTGTGAAGATAGTATGGTCAGAGATATTTTAAACTGTGAAGATAGTATGGCCAGAGATATTATAAACTGTGAAGATAGTATGGCCAGAGATATTATAAACTCTGAAGATAGTATGGCCACATATATTATAAAATGTGAAGATAGTATGGTCAGAGATATTTTAAACTGTGAAGATAGTATGGTCAGAGATATTTTAAACTGTGAAGATAGTATGGTCAGAGATATTATAAACTGTGAAGATAGTATGGTCAGAGATATTTTAAACTGTGAAGATAGTATGGCCAGAGATATTATAAACTGTGAAGATAGTATGGCCAGAGATATTATAAACTGTGAAGATATTATGGCCACATATATTATAAAATGTGAAGATAGTATGGTCAGAGATATTTTAAACTGTGAAGATAGTATGGTCAGAGATATTTTAAACTGTGAAGATAGTATGGTCAGAGATATTATAAACTGTGAAGATAGTATGGTCAGAGATATTATAAACTGTGAAGATAGTATGGTCAGAGATATTATAAACTGTGAAGATAGTATGGTCAGAGATATTATAAACTGTGAAGATAGTATGGTCAGAGATATTATAAACTGTGAAGATAGTATGGTCAGAGATATTATAAACTGTGAAGATAGTATGGTCAGAGATATTATAAACTGTGAAGATGGTATGGTCAGATATATTATAAACTGTGAAGATAGTATGGTCAGAGATATTATAAACTGTGAAGATAGTATGGTCAGAGATATTATAAACTGTGAAGATAGTATGGTCAGAGATATTATAAACTGTGAAGATAGTATGGTCAGAGATATTATAAACTGTGAAGATATTATGGTCAGAGATATTATAAACTGTGAAGATAGTATGGTAAATTTAAAATGCCAAGAGAGTATGGCCAGAGAAATCATAAACTGCGTAGTTTATGGTCAAGTAGACAAATATAGGCAGTGGCGTAGCGAGAGGAGGACCAAGGCGGCAAATGCCCATGGCGGCATTTTGTTAGGGGCGACAAATTCCTGGTATTTTATTAGCTTCTAAGAATGATTTTCGTTCTAATTGAAAATTGTTTTCAAAAGAAAATAAATACCCATAAGAAATTAATAAAAGAAATAAAGTATAAGGAACTATCCTCAAATATGTCAACGATTCTATTGCCAAAATGTCAACTTCCATATTGGATATAAATTATTCTGATATTATGCTACTGAAATAAAAATATATGAGCCTTAAGTAGAATGAGAGCGCGAAGATGATCAGCTGGTAACTTAATTGATTCTTCAAAATTCACAGCTGCTCATGTTGTAAAATGGGAAAATTACCGTACCAAAACTACTTTAAATATGAGCCGACTGAATGCCCCGGGCGGCACCTTATTGGGGCGGCATATTCATCATTGTTAATTAGCTACTGGAAAGCGTTAAAATAAATTTCAATAAAATAAAATAAACTTCAAGATAAAAATTAATGTTAAAAAATAAGAAACTATATTAAAATACGATAACATTTTTAATACCAAGACTTCAAGCTCCTCAAGTCTTCTGATAATAATGATAATGATCTGAAAAACAGACAGGCTGGAGTAGTATAACAACACGACTCTGATGGAGTAGTATAACAACACGACTCTGATGGAGTAGTATAACAACATGACTCTGATGGAGTAGTATAACAACACGACTCTGATGGAGTAGTATAACAACACGACTCTGATGGAGTAGTATAACAACACGACTCTGATGGAGTAGTATAACAACACGACTCTGATGGAGTAGTATAACAACACGACTCTGATGGAGTAGTATAACAACACGACTCTGATGGAGTAGTATAACAACACGACTCTGATGGAGTAGTATAACAACACGACTCTGATGGAGTAGTATAACAACACGACTCTGATGGAGTAGTATAACAACACGACTCTGATGGAGTAGTATAACAACATGACTCTGATGGAGTAGTATAACAACACGACTCTGATGGAGTAGTATAACAACACGACTCTGATGGAGTAGTATAACAACATGACTCTGATGGAGTAGTATAACAACACGACTCTGATGGAGTAGTATAACAACACGACTCTGATGGAGTAGTATAACAACACGACTCTGATGGAGTAGTATAACAACATGACACTGATGGAGTAGTATAACAACATGACTCTGATGGAGTAGTATAACAACACGACTCTGATGGAGTAGTATAACAACATGACTCTGATGGAGTAGTATAACAACATGACTCTGATGGAGTAGTATAACAACATGACTCTGATGGAGTAGTATAACAACATGACTCTGATGGAGTAGTATAACAACACGACTCTGATGGAGTAGTATAACAACACGACTCTGATGGAGTAGTATAACAACATGACTCTGATGGAGTAGTATAACAACATGACTCTGATGGAGTAGTATAACAACACGACTCTGATGGAGTAGTATAACAACATGACTCTGATGGAGTAGTATAACAACATGACTCTGATGGAGTAGTATAACAACATGACTCTGATGGAGTAGTATAACAACATGACTCTGATGGAGTAGTATAACAACACGACTCTGATGGAGTAGTATAACAACACGACTCTGATGTGCTGGTTATTATAACTGATTCAAGTGTGTCAGCCACTCATCTTGTAGAAACGAAAATTGCTTTAACCGTTAAAATCCAATAACAACCAAAACAATTTTTAAAAACATTCATGAACGTAATTGATATAAATAAATCTCGTGCATACATATTTGCGAGATTGAGAGTTTCCAACATATTGACATTAACTTATCCAAATTAGACACAAACCTAACACTAAAATAGAGATGAGACGGGTATCACGAGAAAGACTTTAACGCGTGTAAGCTATTTTGCGTATTGTAAAAAAAAATGTTGCATTTTAAATGGGTTATTCTCATTAATTATTTAAAAAAAACATGAACAAAATGCTTATCTAAAGGAATTAAAAACTAGCCTAAACTAAATCCATAAACAATGTACTTGTGAACAAGTGTTCAACATTACTAAAGTTTTCGCAAATAGAACAATAGTAGGAATGAGAAATCGGATAAAAAAGAATAGACTCTTTAAAAAGAACAACAAAATGTTGTTGTAAATGAAAACAAAAGAAATTAGCAAAAGTTGTTGTTAAAATATTGGACGACATTATTGCCAATAATTTGCTCTCTCGTTTGGTGAGGCAGACGAAAAGTTAATCTTTGCTAGCCACTGTGAAACCTTTTTTTTGTTACTATGCTTTTTAAAAACAATTTACATTTGGAAAGATTTACTATCTGAAAACATGTTTTTTATACAGTCAATGATGCTCGAATTTATTTACAAATTATAATGCTAAGAATGCTTTTCAGAGGCTACTCTCAGAGAAGGTAATAGAATACTTGAAGGATGCTTTCAGAGGCTACTCTAAGAGAAGGTAATAGAATACTTGAAGGATGCCTTTAGAGGCTACTCTCAGAGAAGGTAATAGAATACTTGAAGGATGCTTTGACATTTACTAAAATTTAATGTTAAGACCCAGAGGCGTCGCTAGGGTTGGTGTCACCCGGGGCAGTAGAACATGGTGTCACCCCTTCACGACTGAAGTGGCCGTCCATAAATGACGTCACGCGAGGTTGCCATTTTTACCCTACCCTACCCCACCGTCATACTTCGTCACAAAAACTTAGAGCCACACCCCTTTTATTCCGATATGACGTCACAAAGCTTTGACCCCCCAAGCCGTATTTTCTATATAATAATTAGCATGTTGCAAATTATTTTTTGTCATTTAAGTATGTATTTAGGGTAAGTCTGCACTCTAATATCGTAACACACGTGAAGCCATTTAAAACGTCAAAAAATAAATTGTAAACAATCAAATATTTAAGTGGAACTTTTATTTAAAGATGCGCGTTTTTGATGTAACGTCACATTTTTTAAACACACCTCTCCCCCTCGTCACACATCGTCACAGATGCGTGACCCCCTCCCCTATGGTGGATTCGAAAGTGGTTGGGGGACTTAACGGGTTAAAGCCAGTGGACCCCATTGATTTAAGGTCCCCCAAACTTATTATAGTGTATAATAAAGATTTGAGGTTGAGGTATTTCTGGTAATCATTTACAAACTTTCTTAAGCCCTACAACATCGGTTAGGCGCATATAAAGACATCCATGAGAAATTTGGCTTTCTTTCAAACCAAACTGAGCTCACCAATGACGCCATACGATGGGCAATAGCAAGTTAATTGAAAAATATTCAAGTGATTTTGAAGACTGCTTACCTTAAGAATTAGTCCAATTTTCAGAACTCTTAGAAAAGTTATTGTTAAGCCCCAGGCTAAAGGTAAGGAAAATGAAGTAGCACAATCCGAAAATCAAAACAAAATGCACAGACTAAAATTGTTGCTTCTTTTGAATGAGCTAAATTTCACACATGCACACATCGCACTTCGCATCTATCTCTCAAAGATGACATAAAACTGCAACAGAGAGCGATCCTTTCCAAAGTTGAAAATAATATAAAAATGAGTTAGAATTTGCATGGGACAAAAAAGACTGAATATGCTCTCTCTAATGAGCATTGAAAAGGAACTTGTAAGCTCACTTAGCTTTACTGACTTGATTGCTTCGCCATGAGAAAAAATCGCAAACGAAAGATGTAGGTTGAAATAATAATTATAAATATTTTAAATAAATTTTTGATTTCATAGAGAAAACAATTCCTTACCCCATGAAAAACAAACGTTTAAAATAAAAAACATTTTAAAAATACGGAATAATATGTAATATTATTCTTATAATATGTAATATTATTCTTTATGGGGGCGCGTTCGTAACCACGAAAAGCGTAGGTCCGGATGGGACCGTCGTAACCGGATGACAACCTGTATAGAAACATGCATATCTATGCTTGCAGGCCTTTAATAAATATAGGTAAAACAAAATATTAACTCATAGACACTGAATTCATAATTTTCCTCTTTAAAAAGAAAACAACAAAGGAAACACATCTTTTGAATTTTTTGGAGAAAAATCTTATTCTCCCCCCAACCACCCCACTGTGGTGGAGGGAGTAGTGACGTGGGAATTGTCCATGCTGTAGATGTGTCAAAGACTAAATGTCTTTATATCTTTTAAAACAGAGGACACTGCCTCTTTCATGTCCAGCCTTTTAAAAGATCTATCTGCTGCGATGTCTCTTTACTTTTGTTCTTATTTGTTTTAATGGTGTTTGTGTGTTGGGACTATTTTATTATTGCATGTTAACTGATATTTTTTTTATTGAAAAGTTTACGCGTTTAGCATATTTCATTGTATTTCGTAATTTCTTTCTAGCGAAAAAAATGTCTTTTTTCTTTTAACATAATATCGTACACACTAAATTGATAGGCTTTGGTGTCAACCCCCTGAATTCAAATTATTCAAAATTTGCATTTCATCTCAACTGGAAGTGGCTTTTTTTACGATTTACATATTAGCGGTTTAGTAAAAATTGTAATTTAAAGGGAGCAGACGTTGATTTAACCATGTCTTATGCCAAAAAAAGGAAGATTGATGACGAATGTTATGTTTAATGACCAATGGACCGCTAAATATTGCTTCACGAGCGTTGGCAGCAAAGCAGTCTGCTTGCTGTGCCATGAGTGTGTGTTCGTCTTTAAGGAGTACAACTTAATAGTAAACATTAAGTTTGAATGAAAATTTGAATGAACTGAATGTAAAACTTCAGGGCAAGAGCTTTTTTGCACATGAAATGTATGTGCACGTTAAATCATTTCATGAAAAGCTCTTCTTGTTCTTCATGCAAGCAGGTAAAAACAGGTTTTGCCATCTTCCTTTGCTGAAACAGAAAACTATTTTTCTTTTGAAACGGCTGACAAGTACGATGTGGAATTTGAAAGGAAGTTCCAAGACTTCAAGAACCTGGAACCACTCTTCAATATCCTCAGTGCGCCATTTAGTGCAGAAGCTGATTCAGCACCAGGGGATATACAGTTATAGCTGCTTGACTTACAAGCAGATTATAACCTGAAGGAGAATTTCAAGTCAGTTATTCTGCTGGAATTTTATGTCACTATTTGGGTCCACATATATCTATGAGCATGATTTTTCTTGCATTAAAATGAAAAAGTATAAGAAAAGATCGATGTTGACTGACTGCAATTTGAATGCAGTCATGTGAATCACAACCAGTAAACTGGTTCTACAGTCCAAGAATGTTATTCAAAACAACGAATTCTCATTCATTATAATTGTAACTTATGATCATCTTATATGTAAATTATGTTCCTACTTCATCATAGTTATTATGACAGCTAACAATAAACCATTTTTGAAATAATAATGAATAGAAAAATCTTATTATCAAATTAGAAACTGTTTCAATTCGTATTTTAAAATGTAATGTACACGTGTATTAGAATGTGAATGTGAAATAAAATGACAAGTGCATGGTTATAATTAATTTTATTATTTTTCGTTTTAAATTTTAATTGAAGTAGACAAAATATAAATGCAGCCCGCCTTTAACAATAAAGTTTTCAATGCGGCCCTCGGTAGAAAAAGTTCGCCCACCCCTGGATTAGAGCATTTAAATTCAAAGTAACTTACATGAAATTGTCTATCAAAAGTTATTTGACCTTAGGGGTAAACAATTAATTATGAATTCAAGCCTACTTGATTTTTTCAAGTTTATTAAGATATTTAAGCTCGTAGTCGCACTGTCTAATAAAATAACTTTACTTAGATTTTTCCTTAAAGCTATGAGAAAAGCTTATCTCAAATTAAGTTAATGAAAAATTAATGACTATCAATAATGAATACACCGAGATTCAACCATTTTTAGCAATTTCGGCTATTGACTATGGTATGGCTGACAACATTGATACGAAAAAACTTAAACTATTTTATCTTATATGTTTCAGACGCTCCTTCTATACAGAAGATTATTGCGTCCTACGCTTATCTATGGTTTGTGTTTAGTCCTGCATTCTTATTAGTTTTAATTGTTGATAAAGTGTTGGCTTTCTCAACAAATGAAATCTTTTCTTCTTGTATTTATTTCTAATATAAATTGTATAGTCCAGGGGTCGGCAAACAGGTGTAAATTATCCCATTTGGGGTAACGAGGGAATTGTCGGGGGTAACGGAGACCAATCGGGGATTTATTATAAAATCCGTTAAAATACGAACTATTTTTATCTTATAATTTTTTTTAAATTTTAATTTTGATCAAAATCCTTCATTTCTATATGACAATATATTTCGTATATTTATAAAAGGCACGATTTACAAATAAGATATTAGTATGTCACATATTAATGATTAACAGCAGAAATCTCCATCTCGGTGTAATCTGAGTTTAACAATTATTTCCTGTGACATCACAAAGGTCACTACCGGTCTGATTATTAATAACAAAATACACCGAACGATTGAACAATTGCAATAAAACGTAATAGTTGAAATATTATTCTAATTATAATTTTTAAAACAACTTGACAGATGGCATAAAGTAGTGGAAAAAGAAGATATCCAGAGGATTTTCTCACGTTTGGATTTACCCAAGTAGAAGACAAAGGAATAATGAAACCACAGTGTCTTGTCTGTTTGAAATTACTTACTCAAGAATCTCTCAAAAGAGACAATTGCAGAAACACCTGAACAAATTACACCAGCATCCGTCTTTATAAACGGAGGGGATACTTTGTCAACTTGGAAATGTCTGAAAAAGACAAAGCCTGGAAAGCAACTTGAGCAGTACCAACGATGAACGCTCAGCAACAAGAGCTTCTATTAAAGTGGCCTGGTTGTATGCTCGAAACAAGTAACCACATACTATCGGTGAGGTATTGGTTAAACCACGGACTATCGGTGAGGTATTGGTTAAACCACGGACTATCAGTGAGGTATTGGTTAAACCACGGACTATCAGTGAGGTATTGGTTAAACCACGGACTATCGGTGAGGTATTGGTTAAACCACATACTGCGGTGAGGTATTGGTTAAACCACGGACTATCAGTGAGGTATTGGTTAAACCACGGACTATCGGTGAGGTATTGGTTAAACCACGGACTATCAGTGAGATATTGGTTAAACCACGGACTATCAGTGAGGTATTGGTTAAACCACGGACTATCAGTGAGATATTGGTTAAACCTCAGACTATCGGTGAGGTATTGAATGAACCAGCAGTTTTGAAAATGGCAGAGGTTATGCTTGGTCAGAAAGAAGCTATGAAACTAAATTCAGTACCTTTGTCAGCAAATTATTTCAAGGACAGAATTTCTACGTTGGCCGAAAATATCCGGGAACAAGTACTTTCTTCTATAAATGCGAGTAAATTATTTGATATTCAGCTTGATGAGACCACTGATGTATGTAGTAATGCACAGCGTATGGTATATATTCGATACAAAGGTTTACAAACAATTGAAGAGGAAATGCTGTTGTGTGTTCCGCTCGAACTGCGATGTCAAGGAATTGAAGTATTCCATAAAGTTAATGAATACATTAAAAAAACGTAATTTATAATAGGACATCTGTATTGCTGTGTCTGTTGATTGAGCTCCCAGATATGTTGGTTCGTGTAAGTGTTTTTTCGGCTTTTGCAAGAGAGAGAGAGGAATCCCAAAATTGAAGTTAACTACTGTATGATTCATCATCAAGCTCTGCTTGTGAAACATTTGTAATCTGACCTGGGGGTAGTCATGCATGACAATATTCACTGTAAATTGTATTAAAGGACATGCACTGCAAAGACGAATGTTTCGTGATTCATGTAAAGATGCTGAGGCTGAATATGCAGACCCACTTTATCCCACCGAAGTACGGTGGCTTTCACACCGAATTGTTCTGAACAGAGTGTGGGCTCTGAAAGCGGAACTTCAAATATTTCTGGCTGGTCAAAAGCTTGCATGCGCGGATAACTTTACGATTTATTGTTGGGTTGCACATGTCGCATATTTAGCTGATATTTTTGAGCATGTGAATGTGCTGAACAAAGAATTTCAGGGAAAACATATCAATATAATACAGCCAGAGGAAGGATTACAGCATTTGGATTAAAGATTTCATATTGGAAACAAAAAGCAGAAGGAAACAAGTTAGTGGCCTTTTCAAAGTTGACCTTGTACTTGTAAGATTGTGGAAACATAACTTTTGATGACATCAAGGATATAGTTATCTGACATCTTACCAAGCTCAAAGAGATGTTCACTATTTACTTTCCAGTTATTGATTCACATACAATCAGTTGGGTTGTAGATCCATTTCGATGTGACATTGAGGATGTACCATATGAGCTTCAAGGGTTGGCAGAGGCACTTCTTGAACTTCATTCTAATAATGAGGCACTTCTTGAACTTCATTCTAATAATGAGGCACGTATTTATTTTGAAAACAAAGCACATATTTTGATGGAATTGTGTCAAAAATGAAACAACATAATTAAAAAAAAACTGAACTGCATTGAAATTTAAAGAAAAAAACTTCTGTGTTTTAGGATAAAAATTGATGACATTAATTTATATTAAATTTATAATTTATGTTATTTTTTAAATTAAAATTGTGTTCATCCGACTTTGTCTCATTACGTCAGATGTATCATTATGTCTAGAATGGCCCGTTAAAGCAATAATATATATTTGATTGTTAACTTTTATAATTGCATCATACGCAAAATTCTTTTCGGGTCATATTTAGACATTTGTCAAGCATCTAAAACTCAACAGATGCGATTTCGGTTTGAGCCTCTCCCGAAAAGCCTAGACGTATGGGCAGGACCTCGCGCCTTCGGGGTTAACGGCAACATAAAATGTTATATTCTGGTGTAATGGGTAATTTTCCGGGGGGGGGATGAGCAGGGGGCGGCAAACCTGGGTTCTGCCCCAGGAGGCACTTACCCACGTTACGCCGATGAATATTGATCAATAAATCCCTTATGGTACGGATAAAAATGAACATGTTTCTGTCAAATTTAGTGAAAATACAACTCTTAGGGGTCGAGGGCCTAAAATGTAGTTTTTATCTCAAATGGGCTATATAGAAAGTCTTTAAGCATCGGTTACTGAGATAATGGATGAATCTTGACCAATCATGATAAATTATAAAAAGAACTTGATAGCATATAAAACTATAATAAGGCATATAACTCCTTATATACGATTTATTTTGCCATGTGTCTTTTTTATGATTATTAACTATTACAAATATTGATACGCATATCAATTATGATCCAGATGAAGATCAAAATAAAATGACACAAAAACGTTAAGTGTCTCATATTTTATTATTTATTTTAATACATTTCAATCCTAAAACTATAACAAAATATTAACAAGTCCTAAGTGCACATTTTAAAATATAAAAATAAGTAACATTTTTAAATATTTTTTAGATTTTTATTGAATTGTTTTTTACAACATAATTCAGTTTCTTGTTATTTGTATTTCATTAATTTTTTAAATGTGTGTATTTATATTACGTAGTATCGTTTGTGTTACTTCCCGGCTACAATAATAACTAAACGAAATTGTGTATGCCCATATTTAGTACACATAGAATTACATCTCCAACATCACAAACGTGTACGACAGAAGACTGCAGATTATAATTAGACTTGAGAAATTTGTTTTACTTTTTTCTTCTCTCCCTTTTATTATGGCACACCTGTAGAGTCTACCCACGCTATTAGCTGGGGTTATGTTATTTAACCCTTTCGCCCTTAGAGAAATACTGAGCCACACACAGGCTTCTCGACAAAAGGGGCATAACTCCGCTAAATTTGCAACATACAGATTTTAAAAATTCACCAAAAACTATGAAAGCAATTAAAGTCAAAATTTGGTATATAAAAGAAAAATGGAGAATGTTTAATAGTGTAAAATTTATTTTTAAAAATCCTTTAAAAAAAAATTTAAATTTATGTTTGATCATATGTGCTGGCGCCAGAAGATGACGTCATGTTTGCATGAAATTTAGCAAAGTCTAAGTTGGCACAAATTACAGCCGTAAACAGTCTCATGTGCCCTCTTTCTTTCCAAAATTGTTTATGGAACAAAAGTGGCAAGCACGTTTATTTCCAAACATTCTTATTAGGCGATGCTCGAGCAAATCAGCAGTCCCTACTCTCTGAGAAGATGGTTGACTAGTAGATTTCCTCTTCCGGTTGATGTTACATTTAAGAAGAGATGAACTGAGGCTTAATCTCCTTGTGAGTGATCATTGTGTTCCTTGGATGGGGTCTATGGGATGGGGTCTGTGGGATGGGGTCTATGGGATGGGGTCTATGGGATGGGGTCTGTGGGATGGGGTCTATGGGATGGGGTCTATGGGATGGGGTCTGTGGGATGGGGTCTGTGGGATGGGGTCTGTGGGATGGGGTCTATGGGATGGGGTCTATGGGATGGGGTCTGTGGGATGGGGTCTGTGGGATGGGGTCTATGGGATGGGGTCTGTGGGATGGGGTCTGTGGGATGGGGTCTGTGGGAATTGGAGTAAAGGATCCAGCTGTTCACGATGGCTACCTGCAGGAGAAATCTGAAAATATATCTCCACCACTTGACAGACTTTCTTCCTACTGGATAGTAGGAACACAACTGATCTAATTTGTCCACACCCCCCATAGATTTGTTATATACATACACAACAGTAGGTATGGTTATTTCAAACCGACCACCTGGAGCACGACGTGAAACTGTGGAAGTACCAGGAGCAGTGTAAGAACTCAGCAGCGTAACACATATTTTGTCCTTCCATGTTGTGGCAACTAGATTTCCATTCTGCCTCACATGGATTTCTCCTTTATTCATCTTCTTTAGTTTAGTAGCTTTTAAATCATCTGGCCAACCTTTTCTATTTGATCTAATAGTTGAACAACAATATGTGTCCTTAACCAAGAGATCATGCGCTAACTGTTGAATCGGACTGTGCAACGAATCAACCGAAAATCGGCGACGCTCGGCGACTCGAAGGGTCTATCGATACAGGCGACGCGCGACGACTCCAAGGGCGAGAGGGTTAAAAACTCCCCCCTCCCGCGAAAGGCGAAAACCGCGAATATTTAATGCAGATTTGAAACAACTGTTTTTTTAATATTATTATATGCTGTTCTAAATTGTTCCCAGACAATTTCAAAAGACTCTCTTGTTCATACAGCAATAATGTATTATGCAATTATGTTTTTGACTAATGTATTTGACTAATGTATTTGACTAATGTATTGGACTAATGTATTTGACTAATGTATTTGACTAATGTATTTGACTAATGTATTTGACTAATGTATTTGACTAATGTATTTGACTAATGTATTTGACTAATGTATTTGACTAATGTATTTGACTAATGTATTTGACTAATGTATTTGACTAATGTATTTGACTAATGTATTTGACTAATGTATTTGACTAATGTATTTGACTAATGTATTTGACTAATGTATTTGACTAATGTATTTGACTAATGTATTTGACTAATGTATTTCACTAATGTATTTGACTAATTAAATAAGGGGTGCGCAACCTGCGGCCGTACGGCCGCATGCGGCCGTGGGCACGAAAATGTGTGGCCGTGGAAATCTGTTTAAATTATAATAACCTGTGGCCGTCAAATACTTGCAATTTGGCAATATGTTATATAAAGTTGTAAACAAAATATCGAATATTTATTTACACTCTTTTAAGCACTTGTTATTGCGAAACAAACGACGACTCCAGCAGCTGTAGCGTTAGCTGCAGTGTTTAGCGCTCAGACATTGAAATAGCTCTAGCCACGCTGGTGTTAGGCTGCAGCTGTAGCTAATGAGGGCAAGCCTTTGAAGTTCAGATGCCTAATATTGAAGTGCGCCGAAACCGTATGATGCGAACATTCGCTGTGTCGTGCTTGCTCTGTGTATCATATAGAATGGGACTGCGATAAAGTTTTTAAATAATGCTCTGAGTAACCATGTAACCCGCCGGTCAACGTCAGTAGCTGCTACAGTACACCCAAATACCCAGAGGCCTGTGTAGTGTACAAGTATCACTCTTAGCAGCTGCACCAGAAATCCAGACAGATTCTCGACATAGCAGTGAATAAACATAACAGTGAAAAAGCTTTCAATGAAAACGATTAATTGAATTATAGTTATACAGCTTGTACTTAGTTACCGTATAATATTATCCGTGCCGCCTTAGTACTTAGTACTCATCATGTCGATAAAAAGGTAAAGATCATTAGAAGAAGAGAAGCGGAGCTTTAATGTAAAATGGGAGTTAGATTTCTTTATGGCAGAGACAGAGAACCATTTCATGCAGTGTCTAATCTGCGGCGATTTTGTGAAAACTGTCAAAGGGGACAATGCCAAGCAACATTTTCGCCGACACGCATCACACAACTATGCACAGTTACAAAGTGATTCAAGGAAGGTCTGTGTGGAAAATCTAAAGAGGAATGATCGACAACTGTCTCGGTCATGTCTGCTTTTCTTAAGACTACGAATAAGCGCAGTAAAGCTTCCTATCGAGTGGCCTATCGTCGATGGGAAGCCTAATTCCGATGGGGAACTCGTGAAAAGTTGTATCATGGATGTTGTTAAGTGCATTAATCAGGGTAAGGAAACGGATTATTCTGTGATTCCTCTGTCTCGCGATACCGTGCAACGACGTCAAAGTAATATTGCCGAGCAGCTGAAGCTCTCCGTCCAGGCAAAGATTAACAAGGAGGGAAGCCTGTTTTGCACTGGCTGTTGATGAATCTACGGATATTTCAGATTCAGCGCCGCTACTCGTATTCATTCGCTCACTGTCCCCAACATTTGAATTGTGCGAGGATCTGCTCTCTCGTTACTCAAACTCGAGGAGAAGACATATTTTGGCAGTTAAAAAAGCTTGCATCGACTCGCACGTTGATCTGAAGAACCTGCGAGGCATCTGTACAGACGTCACGCCTGCCATGTTTGGTAAGCAAAATGGCTTCGTGGCTAGATTTTCCGATTATGTGTTGAAGGATCACGGTAATGACCAGCTCATAAATCTGCGCTGCATTATTCACCAGGAGGCGCTGTTTTCTAAATCTGTTGATTTGGATAAAATTCTGAAGGATGTGAAAACCACTATCCTTTTCATTCGCGCGAATGCCAATTCATACAAATTCTTCACACAAATGATTCGTCGGCTGAAGATATTCTGTACCACACCAGCGTTCGTTGGTTGTGTCAGGGAGAAACATCTCGCCGTGTTCTGCTGCTACGAAAAGAAATAATGGAATTTTATCCCACGAAAAACAAGGACTGCTCATTGCAGAACCAGGCCTTCTTAACATCTCTAGCCTTCCTTGTAGATGTGTTAATATATATCAACTTCCTTAACGAGTCTCTACAAGGCAAAGGAACAACAGTTTGCCTCATGCACAGAAGAGTACTTGATTTCTGTGACACATGTCGTCTGTTACAAAGTCATATCCAACAGCTCAATCTCTATCATTTCCCGCAACTCACTGCTCTAATCGAGAGTCATGAAATAAGAAAAAATGAAATTCCGGCTACGTCCTTTTCAGGCGTCCTCGAAGCGCTATTTTTGGAATTCGCAGAACGTTTTCAGGATTTCGACAAGATCTCAGAAAATTTGAGACTCGTTGCTTCTCCACATTTGGTTGAGACAGAGATTGCGCCGTTGGATGTCCAAATGGAACTGATCAAACTAAAAAATAACGCTCAGCTTGTGAAGAGGACGAAAACGATCTACTGGAGACATGGAAAGTAGCTGTGGGGTATCCCAAGCTTCGCGAAATAGCAATAAACACTCTAGTGCTAGTTGGGAGCATTTACATTTGAGAAGCGTCATTTTAACGAATTAAATATCGCAAGAACAAATATCGAACCCGACTGGCGGACACCAACCTGGCGTCAGGAATACGACTGATGATCTCCAGCGAGTGCCCGGACTTTGCACGACTCTCGGCAAAAATCCAAGAGCAATGCAGCCACTAATTTCTGGACTTTTAAGTTACATGGACAGTGTTAGTGAAGCAGATTATCACTTATTCAATTAGTGTGTTCTCACAGTATTAATGCCACTTAAAAATATACTCATGCTGTATGTGTGTGACATGATGCTAGGTTTACATGATAATGTTCAATTAAGTAGAAATATAAGTGAATATCGATGGAAATGTTTTTGTTTGTAAGTATGCACTGTGTTTGCCCACAATACATTATGATTATGTCATTATTATCTCGCGTTGACTATTGTGAGAGGTAAACTTTTGATAGTTACCGTTTCGTTTTTCAGTGAAAGATTTTTGGCGGCCGTGGCAAAAGTAATTTTTTTTATGCGGCCGACAACAGCCCAAAGGTTGCGCACCCATGAATTAAATTATGATAATTTAAACAAATTTTAATTTTTTAATGCAACAAAATTTTAATAAAGTGAAATAGAAGTTGAAGTTTCACTTTGTTCATTGCCCAAAAACTTAAAAGACAACACTCCTCAAAATGTGTAGTTAAATTAATAAACAAACACACACAGACACACACATATTGGGGCTGGTAGAGATTAAGTTAAGTCGCGATTCAATACTTTGCGAAATTGCGGTAATATTATCTTAACGATTAATAGATTAATATATCGTTAATTCCGCAGCCCTAATATATATATATATATATATATATATATATATATATATATATATATATATATATATATTATATATATATAAATGTTTGTATATATAGTGTCTTTATGCAATATTGTTCTCTTTGCAAGCGTATGTAATGTATAACATCTTCACCAGCATCTTCACCCTCCTGATGCAGTCCCAGCTTCGCTGGGCAGGGCACGTTGTCCGAATGCCAGACGAGAGACTGCCAAAGAGAATCTTTTATGGTGAGCTCCAGTATGGCCAGCGGTCCCACGGTGGGCAAAAGAAACGCTTCAAAGACACACTGAAAGCCTCAATGAAAGCGTTTGCCATAAATCCAGACACGTGGGAACGAGCTGCAATGGACCGATCCACCTGGCGCTCTTCCATCCACGAAGGTGCCAGGTCATGTGAGGCAAACCGGATTACCGCCGCAGAAAAGAAGAGGCAAGCCCGAAAGGCCCATGCTGTCAACCCTCCAGGAGATGTCGCACTCGCCCCCTGTCCCTTCTGTTCCCGAACCTTTCGTGCAAGGATCGGCCTAATCAGCCATCTGCGCACGTACAGAAAACCCTCGGATGACTAGAGTGGTCCTCGTCGTATCGACGGACGAACGAACAATGTATAACATATGAAAGAAATAAACATGTACCTCGTGCGCGTATCAATAAAAACAATAAACTCTATATTATTTAAATTCCTTGTAGTTTGTATAAAACACTCATATTGATTCTATGGATATTACTTTGTCTGAGAATTAATATCAATAGAAATGATAGGATTAACATTGAATAGTTTCTGTGTCACAAGAATTATAAAAGCTTTCTGCAACCGTCAGCAACAAGAACGATATGGTATTATGTAAAATGTTAGGTCAAATATGGTGTATAGCAACTGTTTACAGTCGTGTGTGAGACATGCAATGTTGTAGTCAAAAATATTTTTTCATTAATGTATATTACATTTTAAAGAAAAAAGTTATTTAAAACATACCACATAATAGAACACTCTCACTGCATCAGTTTACATTTATATAATACATGTAAATACAAA